>JANUHK010000355.1:0-33527 GCA_026319125.1 Colletotrichum noveboracense | reverse complement strand
TTTCCCTATCAATTCCTTTGAACTTTTACATCAATATTATTTTTCAGTTAATGAAGCAATATACAGAAGTTGACGTTAGCCAAGCCCTTGAGGCTATGGCTAACGGACAAAGCCTTAAGAAGGCATCCCTTGAATCGGGTGTACCAAGGTCAACACTTCAACGCTGAATTCGAGGAGCTCAGTTAAGAGATACTGCTTTTTCTAACCAGCAGAGGCTCTCTCCTACCTAAGAAAGCAATCTAGCTGAATGGGTTTGAATCCAGGCTGCTCTAGGCCTGCCTCTAACCTATCAACAACTTAAGGAATTCGCTGAGCGGATTCTTTAGATCCATGGAGACGCCCAGCCTCTTGGGAAGAACTGGGTTCAAGCTTTTATCAAGAGAAACCTATCTGTAAGGGTCCAGAGAAGCAGAGCAATCGATTCCCAGCGCATTAATGGAGCCTCAACTAATGTAATTAGGTAATAGTTTAATCACCTCGCTATACCTGAGATTAAAGCTATTAAGGCCTCTAATTGATATAATATAGATAAGACTGGTATTCTGGAAGGCAGAGGATTAAATGGGCTTGTTCTTGGGTTATTAGAAACTCGTTCTATCCGCAAGAAACAGCCTGGATTGCATGCTTAGATATCTCTGATTGAGTGTATCTCTGCAACTGGTAAGGCACTGCCTCCACTTGTAATATATAAAGGAAAGAGTGTCTAGCAGTAGTGGTTTCCTTTAGACCTAACGCTATATAAATCCTAGAAGTTTACAGCAATAGAAAATGGGTGGACTTTAGACCCTATAGCTATTAAGTGGCTAACAGAGGTCTTTATCCCTTCAACCTAGCTAGAGGACCCCTCTGAGGTTAGATTATTGATCTTAGATGGCTATAGAAGCTATGAGACTACTGCTTTTATATATTTATGCTTTAAGAATAAGATATACCTGCTTTTCTTGCCAGCATATATATCACACATCCTTCAGCCACTTAATTAGTTAGTTTTTAGGCCCCTTAAGGCAGTATATAAGAAGGAGCTTAGATTACTAGCTAAATAGGATGCTAGTATAGTTATAAGTAAGAGAAACTTTATTATATGCTATAGTAAGGCGTATAAGGCAGCCCTAATAAGTAAGAATATTATTAGTAGCTGGAAATAGACTGGTTTGTAGCCTGTTAGTACAGCTAGACCCCTCATAAGCCCTCTGCTGCTTAAGAACACGTCAACCCCTGCTAAACCAGCTAGTTAGGTTTGCAAAGGGCTCTCCAATAGTAAAGCAAGCGAAAACTAGGCGGCAGATATATCAGCAGTCCCTTGGTCAACCCCCAAGAAGAGGGATGAGCTTCAGTATCAGTTCAGCCTGTTCAGCAAGCTGGATAACGATAAGCATACGTAGCGCCTGCTTTTTCAGAAGGTTTAGAAGGGCTTTAATGAGAAGGCATACTAATTAGCAGTAGCCCAGCAAAAGATTAAGGTACTGCAGGCAGAGGTTGATGCTAATAGGGCCAGGAAACAGAAGAAGGTCAAAATAAGCCCAAATTCGAAGTTTGCCGATATTAAGGCTATTCGGAGGGCTCAAAGCGAGGCGGGCGAACTTAAAAATAGCACAGATGAATCCAGCGAGTCTGAAAACCCTAGTGACAGCGAAAGTTGCATTGTAGTTGCATCACAGTAGCAGTAATAATAGGTTTCAGTTGATGTGTTGATCTATGAGGGCATCAAAAGTGGGTGGTCCGAATGTGGGGGTGGTCCGGAAGTGGGTGTGGGACGTTACCCAGAGAAACAAGACTACAGTTACTGGGAATGGAAATCGCCCAGTAAATTACGAAGCTTTTTTCCCCAGCAGCATAGTCTCCGCCCATAGAAAAGATTGCAGAGACTACCGAAAATGGGACCGCAACTGTAGCCAGCTTAGTCAATTGGCCGGAGCTTCTCGACTCCCGCCCACTTATAACTGCATTGAGCATGTCTGCTCTTGTTGAAAAGCTTCCCATGAAGCTCTCAAGTCCATGCTCGGCTTGCTTCAATCTTTCTTCCATTCTTGTTCATCGTTTGTGTTCGACATCTTCGGCTCTACCTAAATTGCCAGTGTTGACTGAAGTCTCATCTGATGCAGTAAGAGCATCTCTTATCCTTCGCACATCGTCTCCGAATCGACGAAGGGTATTCAAGTTTTCGAAAGCATTCTGATAATTTTTGAAGGCATCCTTGGTGCTGGTGCGTTGAATAGCCCCGTCAATATCCAAGTCGTCGAATGCCCAGTCGTCGTCTACTATGCCGTCTTCGATCTCTGTTATGAAAAGGTGATTGTGGTGGTCCCAAATTGAGTGTATCAAATTCCTGGCCATAACAGTCGCCGCGAATGGATCTTTCAGAGTCCTGAGATATTCCGTCGAATTAGTGTGTGCCTTTTCAATTGTGTCATATAGTCCGCGAAGGTGAGGTGCGGTGGTGTCGGCCTGCTTCCACTTCCTAGCTGCTTCTACGAACATGTTTGGGCGATCGAAAGACTCGTCTTGTAGCCAAATGCAAGTGTCGGGCTCCTTGAGGAAATGCTCGTTCCAGGGGGACATACGAAGCTTGACGTTGCGTGGGTCTACAAGAATGATTGCTGTCAAAAGTCAGAAGAGCAGCTAACGGTGTAATGCCGGGACGCCAACACACCTGTCCAGTCTTGTTCATCATTTCTATGCCCCCAGAAAGAAATCAAGCCGTCGAACTGGATGCGTTGATTCGTTTTGCTTTGTTGCACAACATCTGCCGCTCGGTCAAAGGCGCCAGCTTCCACATAGAATGCGCCCTTTTTCAGCGGCTTTTGGTCTTTAGGCCGTCCTCGAACCTGTGGAACCGAGACGTTCCAGTATGTTGCACGGCCCTGTCGATTGAATTGGTCGTCGACGATGGAAAGACTGCAAAAGTTGTCACAGTGCGCAAGCCAAAATTCCGGTGGAACCCCTAGCTGAACGCCCAAAAGTTCTGCAAATCTCGGATCCACGCCCTCCATAAGTATTATTCTTCGAAGCCGCCGTCGGTTTCCATACTCGTCATTCCGACCAAAGCAATCCTTCCACTCTGACCAGCTCTTGAAGGCACAGCTTGAGTTGGAGGATCCAGCGGCGTCCGGGAACAGGCGCACAGAATGACGAGGGGTATGATGTTGATGTTTCGGCGTTGTTTGCCAGGGATGCCTCAAATCGTTATTGACCATGCCATCTTGGACTACACGAAGTATGCGTTTCTCATATAGTTCTGCCTCCAGTATCTTGACCGTGTCATAGTTCCAGTAAGTCTCCCGGTCTACCTTAGGTCAGTATATGACATGGGAAACAACAGAGAAGCCTGCGACGAACCCTGGGGTCTGAAGAAATCCCCCATCACGGCAAGATTTCAAGGGCCGTGAAGGATAAAATTGAGCGCAGAGTTTTTACATCAGACAACGGACTTATGATGGTCTTTATATGTTTAAAGAAAAATTCCTCTGATCGTAAACTAGGTAGGTCGCGGAGACGCCATCTTGTGCCCAACGGGGCATCGATTGCGACTGGCCTTATCCAGCTTTGCCAAGGCAACGAAATGGGCTCGAATAAGAAATTATGTTCTCTCACGGTTGGCCGAAGATAATTCAGGCAGGGTCCCAATCTAGATACTTGCATCTATCTGAGAAGCACGATGGTCTTGGCTGCAGCCTCGCCTTCGGGATCTGAGAAATTATCAAGGCCATGCATGCACTGCTGATTACGCGCCAGATATTGCTAAGTACGACCAGATCAGGGCTGGCGCATGCTGTGTCACCAATGTTATCGATTTCCGCCGTGCAAATGAAGCAGATGGGTCGGCTACTTTTATATTACAAATTAGAGAGTCCTTTTTTGGCTTTGTACGTGCCGCCGGGCAAAACTTTTGGTGTGAGAATTAACGCAGTGAATGCATCAGTCCCGTCGCTTCTGTCCGCCCAGTTCATCGTTCAAAATACGGTTTTGAACACATACCAGAAAATTGCCGAGTCTGCATCAACTGATCTTGGAAGCGTGCCACCTACAGCGCATAAGTTGTCAGTCAGAAACGTTGACTTGGACTTTTTCGGACCTTTACCAGGCTTTTGTTGCGTCCACGGATCAGGGCCCTCTCAATGCCCCACTCAACTGTTTCGCCAGGCCCCAGCGACAAGCTTGAGACCACTGTTCACTTTCGCGCCCTTCATGTCAATCAGGTGGCTCACAGAAGTTCCTAGAACGAATTGGAACATCTAGTCAGTTCGTTGGACATCCAATTGAAAAGCCTACCGCCGCGCTCTACGCCTGCATTCTTTTCAACGTCAGAGTCTCATGCGTTGTCTTTACCAAATCAATTCCTGAGTCCCCCGCACAAAATGGGTGCAGCCGCCCGCACCTACCTGGCCTTCCAGCACAATGCCAAGCTCCACACCCTCAAGACAATCGTCACGGCAATCCGTCCCTTCGCCGACCTCGAAGAATCCAACCGCCAGCTCTTCAAAGATGGTAGCGACCAAGACCACGTCGTCGTGACGGAGCAGACCATCTTCCACCCCCAAGGCGGCGGCCAGCCCTCCGATGTCGGCTCCATGACGACATCCTCGGGCGCGTCATTTTCGGTCAACTCGGTGCGCATGGACGGCGTGCGCGACGGCCAGGTGCTGCATTTCGGGCGCTTCAATGGCGCGAACGCGATGTTCAAGGAGGGCGATGAGGTGGAGCAGGCGATCGATGTCGAGAAGAGGCTGCTGTACTCGCGGTACCACACTGCTGGCCACGTGCTCGGCGCGGCGGTGCGGCATCTGCTGGAGAAGGAGGTTGAAGGCTTCGATGAGCTGAAGGCGTCGCATTTTCCGGACTCGGCGAATTGTGAGTTTCAGGGGCTGATTGATGGGAAGCACAAGGACTCGATCCAGAAAAAGGTTAATGAGTTTTTGGATGCGAAGATGCCGGTCAAGGTCGACTTTTGGGATGAGGAGGACTTCAAGAAGCGGGGGCTGGAGAGGTTGATTCCGGACAGGAGTCTGGCGCCGCCCGGGGAGAAGTTCAGGGTTGTTGAGATTGTGGGCGCGGAGGTGTATCCTTGCGGAGGAACGCATGTCGATACGACGGACTTGTGCGGTGACACGACGGTGAGGAAGATTTCGAGAAGTAAGGGCAAGTCAAAGGTCAGCTACGCGGTGGCTGCGGAGACACCAGCGCAGTCATAGATGAGGGATGCATATACACGATAGAGCCATGATAGAAATGAAGCTTCCAAGCAATTGATGTGTGATTAGTCTACAGGTCGAAGAATCGCGACGCGTCTCAACCGTCTCTAGTCTAAAGAGTCTATGTCTAGGGTATGCTAACAATTCGCTAATCAACCCCGATGCCCATAATTAAACGCCGTAATGCATATGACCTCCCGTCATGTCTAGTCGCGCAGGAGCGCAATTCCAGAAATGGCCCGGTCCTCATCGTAGAACAGCTTCTTCTTCTCCTTTCCGTCAAAGTTGCTGCGGTAGATGCTTCCGCCCAAGTCACCAAAGTAGACGTGGCCGTTCTCCTTGTCGAGCTTCACGCCAATGGCCTCATTGAGATGCCTGACCAGGATCTCGAACCTCTCGGAACCAGTCGCCGCCAACAGACCAGTCTTGGAGTCAATATGAGCCCTGTTGAGGGTGTTGCCCTTAGGGATCTCACCCCGGTCGGTCCAGAAGATGGTGTTCGTGTCCTCGTCAACCTCGATATCAATGCATTCCGGCAGCTTATCGAGGAAGCACTCGATATCGTCTCTCGTCTCGGCAGTCTTTCCCTCGGGCATCTCGATGTTAGCGCAGAAGATGCGGCCCTGGCCAGACTTGGGTGCGCCCTTCTGAGTCCAGTAGACCTTGCCAAGCTTGGGAGCGACGGAGATGCCGACACACCATGACTTGACGTCCTCAGGATCGTTTCCAGAAGCAACCAGGGTCTCAAGCTCGCTACCGTCCAGGTTGGATCTGTACACCCTCATACCCTCGCGATCGCTGAAGTAAATCTTCCTCGACTCAGGTTCCACGACGAGCTGCTTGGGCGTGTTGATGACGCCCGGCACGAACAAGGATTGGACATCGGTACCGTCGAGGTTGGCAGAGTAGACAGCACCGTCCTGCTCGCCGGGTGTGCCCATGCAAGTCCAGAACATGCGCTTCGTCTCCTCGTCGATGTCGATGCCATCGGGAACGTGCTGGCGGTCGACAAGCACTTTCTCGAGCTTGCCTTTCGATGACAGCTGGATGACTTGGCCGGAAGTTGCTTGGTTGTTGGAGCGGCCCAGACCGAGGTCGAGGGCGACGATCTTGGGAAGGTGGGGGTAGAGACCGCCCTTAGTCGACTTGGTGCCGAGTCTGCCCTTGGAGAGGAACTCGCGCTCGAGGAAGTCGACGGTGTTTTCGGGGGAGAGGCCGCGCTCCTTGACGTAGTGCTTTTCGATAAAGGCGACGGTGTCGAGACCAACCTCTGAATTGAGTGTTAGTATTCCATGCGGGGGATAGCAAGGGTGAGGTGAGCTTACCATCCATCATGACGCAAGGTCCCACACCACGCTTGCCAAGCTCAACGAACAGAACATCAATCTCCTCGGGACTCGAGACACCCTCAGCCAGAATAGTCAGAGTCTCGCGCTTGATCGCAGCCCACAGACGGTTGAAGATGAAGCCAGTCGACTCCTTTCTCGCAGTAAACGGCCTCGTGCCGACCTCCTTCTGCCTATCCGTCATGAAGGGGAAAATATCGGGGTTAGTGTGCCCGCAGGTCATCAGCTCGACGACCATGTTTCCAGGGGGCATGTAGTAATGGGTGTTCATGATGCGCGTCTTAGTCTCATCCTTGACCTTGTCGAGCATCTCCGATGAACGGTACGAGGACGAGTTGCTTGCCAGGATGGCGTCTGCAGGTGCCTTGGCCTCGAGCTCAGCAAACGTGTCGATCTTGATCTCAATTCTCTCGGGTACGGCCTCGATCACGAGCCAGGCGTTCTTTACGGCGGTCTCGAGGTCTTGGAAACATTGGACGGTGCCGGGCCGTTTCGTGCCTGATGCCGGGTAGCTGTCGACGTTCTGCTTGACGTAGTCCAGGCAGGGCTGGTGTTGCTTGACATTGGGCTCGCGGACTTGAACGTTGTAGCCGCCGGAAGCCCAAGTAGTAGCAATACGGCGACCGAGGACGCCTCCGCCGAGCACCGCGACCGGGCGCTCGCCGTAGTTTGATGGTAATGAAGACATAGATGTGAGTGTGATTATTCTTGGTTGTGAAGAGCAAAGGGTATCTATTGTTTCCAGATGCGGTAGTGTTTTTCAATATTGAAGTGCTCCATGAAACGAGAGAGCCAAGAATCGGGAGACATTTATACTAATGCCTTGGAAGTCGACTAGAACCCTCCGTCGAACTTTTCGGCGGGCCATGGTCGTCATCTCTCCGACGGTGCCGGGCCAGCCGGGGTCGGCGTCCCGTTATCTTGGATGCCGTGGGTCGCGCGGACGCAGGGTCAAAGGCAGCCCCCATGGGAACCGCGGTTGGTGGCGTGTCGGGAGTCGAGAACACAGTTCAGACGGATGACGCAGTTGTTTGGGAAATTGGGACTTGGGCCCATTGTCGGGTTTTTGGTGCCGATCACCGGGGTCGGCATCGCCGTCTATCGGGCCCACCCAAATTCTTCAATTCCGCGTGAGGCTTGAAGAATTAATGTGATCATCACATTTGATCAGAGAGCGCCAAAACCAATGTTTGGCAGTCAAGGATGAATTTCAGTAAGTTTCCCATTCGTCCTGAGCCTTAAAAATGTTTCGTTTGAAGTCTTGAAGCATTTCTGATGTTTGATGCCTCATTACCAGCTCGATATTCTGAGCGGAATTCGACCGCTCTAGGCAAAGCTACAATTCCGCGCTAAGTCCGCATCCTCGGCATCTGGTGGGGCAGGCCCGTTCTTATGGATCCGGCCTCGGCACCCGCGAGCTTATGCGGTGGAGCCCCCACTCCCGGCCTCGGCATCCAAAGATGCGCTGGCCAAGCCCGTATCCCGCTCTTCGTGTCCCCAGGGCGCTGCCGTTCCTTCGCGGAGATGATAAGGCGCGAGGATCGCTCAACACCCGGGCCAACATGACGGAAATAGACTCTGCCGAATCCCGTCAGTTCTTCGAAATACTCGGGCAACCCAGCATGATTGTGATGGTCGGCTTTCGAGGATCTCTCTTACGGGCGCAGCTGCGGTGGTAAAGCCTTGAGTGGCACTGATCATTACGAGAACCGTCCAACTCAAAAATCGACGATACCTCAAGGCCATGAGACTTGATCGTGTCTTCGTCGCTCATCATCTTGGACCACAGTATCTTTCAATGAATATATCTGATACCCTCTGCATCAAATGCAACAAATTGTGCTGTCTTCATGTTTCTATGAAACGATAGTCTTTGAGAAGATCTCCGCTCTACCGAATCCCCATCCTATCGATTATCATTAAACGTTATCATCATCCTTCCCATCCGTCCCCTTGGTAACGGACCCTGCCTCCGCTTCCTGGGCATGCAAAACTCTCCGCTGATCCTCTTTGTGCGTCAGATAGGTGAGTCCGGTGGTCCAGACGATCAGAGCAATGGAGCTGGCGATCATGGCCCACATGCCCCTCTGCAACTCGCTTGTTAGCCTGGCCTCATGACATGTGACTTTTGACACCTGCGGGTGGGAAATTGACTTACGGTGAACCACGGCGCCATCGATGCGCCGTAGAAAACGATGCTCCACCACGCGTTGATTGCGTTGCTGCCCAGGTTCATACCGGCGAGGACCACGCCGCGGAAGACGCCTTCCTCGTATCTCATCGCGTCGTTGCACCACGCGAAAAAGGTCGCTTGGCAGGCGTACACAGCACCGGCCCAATAGTAGGCACCGAAGACTACGGACGTGGAGTGTGCGCTGGTTGGGTCCTTGGCGGCGACGAGGATCATGATGGAAGTCACGACGCCCGTGAGGCCGATGAAGTAGGCGACGAGGTATCGCTTTCCGCCCAGGAAATCGGTGAGGGTTGCCCAGAATAGGGTTGAGACGATACCGACAGCCGGGACACCCGTAGGGTAGTTGTTGAGCTGGGGGATGGTGTACTTATTCGTCGGATGGCTCTTCATGTACAGTCCTAGAAGCGAGTTGGTGCTGAAAGACTCCGTCTCTCCGGCGATGATCCAAAGCATGACGAATCCCCACCAGTACCACGAAGTCAGCACCTTCTTGGCGAAGCGGAAGGTGAGCGGCGATTTCTCCTGGATCTCGGGCACGCGGGACGCAGCCAGCTTGCGCTCTTCCTCAGTGAGATAGAACGCTTTAGTTGTGTGCGGCGTGTCGGGGAAGAAGATGAAGCCATAGATGGCAACCGGGATGGTCATCAGGCCGTCGATGATGAAAAGCCAGCGCCATCCGCTCAGTCCGTGGAGGCCGTCCATGCTGCTGTGGATGCCGGTCTGGATGAAGCCGCCGAAGAAGGTTCCCGCGAGGCCGGACGCGGTGAAGATGCCGCTTCGCTTGCCGAGCTCGCGCTCCGTGTACCATGCTCCGAGGATGTAGTGCGTGCCGACGAAGGTTGATGCTTCGGCGACTCCCTGGAAGAATCTGATGGCCATGATGGCCTTGGGGCTGTGCACACTGGCGGTGCACATGGTGAGGCCGCCCCAGATGATCATCATGAGCGGGAACCAGAATCGCGGTTTCACATAGTGAAGAGAGAGGTTAGAGGGAATCTGGCCAATGACATAGCTACGCGGGCTTCGTCAGTGCTAGCTCTAAGCGATGGGGTGTTGAAGATGACTTACCCTACGGTGAAGCAGGTGTTGATCTGGTTGAGCTGGTCGCCAACGAAGCCGAGCTCTTCTTTCATACCAGAGACATAGGCATTGTTCAGGTTTGTTCGGTCAAGCTGCGCTATTGTGAGAAACTAATTCCTCAAGTTGTGGATGCGTGGGGCTTACGTAGTTGACCAGGTAGCTCAAACAACAGAATGTGAGAATGAAGAAGTCAATCTAGGATCCAATCAGCGGGCATGTTATGGTTTGTCACCAATGCAAGAGCGCACCTTCTGGATGAGCTTCCGTTCGCCGGGCTGGTATTCGACATGCAAATACTGGCGAATCTTATCGAGGGTCATCCTGACGACTTTCCAGAGTCTCTGATCTCAGAGACCAATTACGAAGAAGTTTGGAGTCGGAAAACCAGGCATTCTTCACTCAGGAGATCGTAGCAATACCGAAGAAACAGTCTCGGCTTCTTATGAGCTCACCGAGTCACGTCGTCTCTCCCACTATCAGAGCTCCCTTGACCGGGCCCTGGACTTATCGTTGTTGCGATGATAGGGTCAAGATAAGGCAGCAAAGCCAAGCGATAGGGGGCCAGGGTCTTGCTTTGGTGGCCCAACAACCCCAGAAACGACTTCCTTCTCGCGGGATTCGTAGTGGTTGCCCCGGCAGAATTGGCGGGAGCAATACCGTTCAGACGATTGTCGGCGACCTTTTCTTGCGCTGTTCACGGCGTCTTATCGCAGGTCCGCGTCGGAGGTTATTCTGATTACCGACCGTGTCGGCTCCGTCGCAAAGCGTTGTGATTCGGCGGATCTGCGGCACTGTGAAGGCTTCCAAGATTCGTTATCACTTTCTGATCCCATCAGGGTGCGATCGTCTCAACACCAACCAGAAAGGAGCGATAAGCTTACCTCCCGGCTCTCGGGGTCCCTGTCCGAGGCGGCCCTTGAAGATGTTGCGCCTCTTGATGTGTGAAGCTCAATCACGCCAGATACGCGGTGCAACCACCCCCCGAATTGCTCAGCCCTGTGACCGGTTTGCCGCGTGGTTGAGGGGGTTGAGGGGCGATTGAGGCTGGCGATTATTTCAGGACAGAGTTTGGAGTCATCGGCGCTCGGCGATATCAATCGTGAATTGAGTTGAGAGAATTAGGGCTAGTCGGAATCGCTAGACGCGTCCCACTTCGCGCTTGATACAGCGCGTCTTTGCTATCCGTGGACGTTGAATAGACAAGAATCTCTCAACCGACTTGTCTGCCGTGAGAAACATCTTGACCACGTCCTTTTTAAGACATCACAAGATGCGGGGATATTCGCTAGAACAGCCCTTGTCGGCTCGGGGTATTCATCCGGTGCACTAACGACGCCTAAATCTTTCCCGCCCGTGGTGTCTGTTTGTCTCTTCCCTGTAGCGCCAAGGTACGTCATTGACTCGCCCATTCGCGGCAAGAAAAGCCAACGAACGCCGCCGTCCGTCTTTGGCGCGCTTCTTCAACGAAACCGCCTTTGACGGGATCTTTGACGGTTGCAAACCGGCCGAAGGACGGCTTCGGACTCACCTTTAGCGCGACCACCTCCGCAGTCTTCTGCGCCCAGACACCTGTATCGGCCTGCATTTGCCCACGGGGTTTCATGCATCATACGAGTCTCCGCATCTCCATCGTTCCTGTGATCGATAAATATGCAGCTTTATCACTGCCGGGACTGGATAACGATACCCCGGCAGCCTGGTAACAACAGACATGACAGGACGGGTGCTCAGAGCTGAGTTTCCCGGGCCGCCGTCTTATCTTGCCGAGACACCACCCCCTAGCGATTGACCCCAAATCGTGAAATGGATCCCCTGCCCCCCCTCACAGTCTCCGCGGCGCCGTTCTAGCACTGTTAGCTCGCGCTCTAGTCGTTTCCCCTCGCAAGATGCACGATCTCGGACGATGCGTCCCGAGTCCATCACCCATGACCGGTGCTGTATTGCGCCATGAGGAGGATCCTTATGCCCCCGGTAGCCGCGCGTGCTTGTATTTAACAACTTTGACGTGTCTCGGTGCGCGCGCTGAAGAATCTCTCTTATCGTGAACTGTCTTGCACACTCGAACTTGCGCGCCGCGATACGGAAAATCGTTCCCGAATTTAACACGACATCATGGGCAGTCTTAAAACGGAAGGTTCCGCTCCCTGGGAGTTGGCCGGTGCCAAGAAGCGCGAGGCCCTCGCATCATCGATCCCTTCAGAATGGCGCATCCCGCAGGACCTGCTCCCTCCAGAGTCCCAGGAGGACGTCACGGGTTGGCCTGAAGCCTCTGGCTGGTTCACCCCGAAAGAGCTCGCCATCACTGACCTCAACGCCGCCGAGCTGCTCCCGAAGCTTGCGTCTGGAGAGCTCAAGTCTATTGACGTCACCAAGGCTTTTTGTAAGCGCGCTACGGCGGCGCATCAACTGGTAAGTCTGAGATTGCGCGAGTTGACATAGAATCGACTGGCGCTGACAATCGCTTTCAAGACAAACTGCCTCTCTGAAACATGCTTCGACCGCGCCTTCACAACGGCACAGGCTCTCGATGAGCACCTGGAGCGCACCGGCAAGCCAGTAGGACCTTTCCACGGATTGCCGATGTCGCTCAAGGACAACTTCAACCTGAAGGGTTTGGACGCCACTGTAGGAATCGCCTCACACGTGGGTAGCCCGGCTGAGTACGATGCTGCGCTGGCGACACTGTTGGAAGAGGCTGGTGCCGTGTTCTACGTCAAGACGAACGTCCCTACCGCAATGATGATTGCCGAGTCGGTCAACAATGTGTTTGGAAGAACGGTCAACCCGAGGAACAGGAATCTCACTAGTGGTGGAAGTTCGGGTGGAGAGTCTGCTCTGATCGTGATGAAGGGCAGCCCATGGGGCATCGGCACTGATATTGGTACGTCCCGAAAGCTCTGCCGAATAAACTTCCGTCGTGATCGCTAATAAGAAGCTTTACAGGCGGCTCCTTGCGCATTCCGGCCGCGTGCACCGGCATCTTCACCCTCCGCCCCTCATTCGGCCGCTTCCCCACTCTCGGCTGCCGATCCGGCATGGGCGGCCAAGAGGCAGTCCAGTCCGTCAACGGCCCGATGACCCGAACGATCACCGACCTCGAGCTTTACAGCAAGACCGTAGTCAACCGCCAAACGTGGCAATATGACCCTCGCTGCGTCCCCATCGCGTGGAGAGATGTCGAACTCCCCAGCAAGCTAAAGATTGCTGTCATGTGGAACGACGGCATGGTCAGGCCGACTCCTCCCGTCGCACGCGCCCTCCGCGAGACCGTCGAGAAGCTCAAGGCGGCAGGCCACGAGATCGTTGAGTGGGACCCGAAGGACCAGAAGGAGGGACTGAGTCTGCTCGACCGCATGTTCGTCGCGGACGGCGGTATTTCCATCAAGAAGGAACTAGACAAGACGGAAGAGCCGTGGAGGCCTGAGATGGCGGCTTACTCCAAGGCAAAGGAGCTCGGCACCTATGACATGTGGCAGCTTCACCTGCAGAGGACGGCGTTCCAGAAGAGGTACCTCGATCGGTGGGTTGCGGCAGGCATTGACGCTATCTTGTGCCCTACAACGCCGTTTACAAGTGTCAAGAACGGCACGTTCAAGCATGGTGAGTTGTATCCATTGACTAGAAGTGAGAATAAGGTGCTAACAATGATGCAGTGGGATATACCGGTGTCTACAACGTGCTGGATTATTCTTGCGTGTCTTTCCCTACTGGCTTGACTGCGGATAAGAGTGTGGACGCACCCAGCTCAGGAGACACGCCGTTGGGACCGGTCTGCGAAGCAGTTCATGCCGAATGTGAGTACAATAAAATAAGAATTCATCTATCATCGCTAACCACTATTGCAGACGACCCGAACGATGTTCATGGAATGCCAATCAGCTTGCAACTTGTTGCTAGACGCCTAGAGGAAGAGAAGGCAATCGCCATGGTCAAACAAGTACTAGAGGTTATTTGAATAGAGTCAATAGACAAATAGAATAATACGTCTTCATTATCGTCAACTTCGAGGTGGCTTTATCCCATTTGGATGAGTTGCGAATCCGCAAGCGTCCAAGAATGCTTGAAAAAGCAAAAGAAAATTAAAAAGGGATAATTCCGTGTGAAGATAACCACCGCCCAAGTTTCAGTCTATCTTGATGTGAAGGATTCAATTTCTTTTAGTAACAGAAACCGATTCTTGCGTAAGTGTGTTCTTAAATACGCAAACTTAGCATGATTGGGAAACAGGATGCTTTTAAGGTTGCCTGGCGTTTCATGAAATATACAAGCAATTATTTCCTCATGAAGGAACCCAGGGATAAACCTCATCATAGCAACAAAGCAACCAGCTAACTTGCGTCTAAATGCATTGCATCGCCATGTAGAGGTCATGCCATTGGAAAATAGGACGTTGCTTTTTGTACACGCAGGGAAATGCATGAATCCATACTCCTTATTATCGACATCCGGGCTCTCTCAACCTACATCTGGTGTGTGGAGGTTGCATATGGTGTCATTTGGTTGCTTGGCAGGTGCTATCTTTCACGCCATTGGTGATCATCGTTAACAGACTTAGTGAACATGTCTCACGGAATTATTCAAAAGTACTACATGCCATGCATGTCATAAGCCTTGCAGCAAACTTGGTGAACCCTCTCGATTTGGATAATAGCCCTAAGATGAAGACAGATGAAGGCCTTATCATTTGCTTGCACCGAAAGCGACGTGAAAATCTGTAAAAATTTCCGATCTATGTTCCTTAATTGTACTGCGCAAATTGTCTTTGGTCTTCATGTTGACATGCAACAACATTTCTACGGTCGCAAAATGTTGTTAACAAATGACAAGGCGTCAGCGCCGGTGGCATGATCTAAGGCAAAACAGGTGAGATTGGAGCGAGCCACTGGCAACTAATCGTCATTTCAAAAATCTGTTTCCCTTGCTCTTCCCCTCGCAAACGATCCAGCGAACCGGGGGTCATGCGGCCAAGACGATTGATGCACCTGGCCAAGACCCTTGGCGATCACATCCCGCCAGCCAAGAATCTTGGCCGCCCTTGGCTGGACTGCCATCTTCAACCCACAATGCAGGATGCGGACCTAAATTGAACGTCATTTGAATGTTTCTCTTCTTTTTGCAATACACATCGTGGCTTTTGAGTCTTGGAACAAGTGAAGATGGATTTTCTGAGTCGCCGGCTCCAAATATGATGATTGGACGAGCAACAAGAGCGGATCAGCAGTTGAAAAATGGTGGGGATGTTCACTATTTACCTCAGTGCAATTAGTGCTGTGATGGACAAGCTTCCTGAGTCGGTGACGGCGAAGCGCCGACATGGCATGATCCTCAGGCTTCCGCTTCTATCCCATCTCAGTTTCCTTTCTGGTATGATCGGCCGTTCCCGAACTGCTAAAAACATCGCTCAAGTGGACCTACGCCGGCTGTGCTTTCACTGCTGGCCTGTCCCCTCATCTGACTAGGATCATTGATGGCCGAGGTTCATCCCATTTTACCGCTCGCCAATTGCAGCCCATCTTGAAGACACATTCAACATTTAACCCACTCGTTCAAATTGCAAGTTACTGCTCTGTTCAATGCATTCTTTGCCTGCGAAAACAAGCCATCAGTGAAGACGAAAGGTTGTGTTGGCAAGACACAAACCCGGACTACAACATCCACACGAATGGGGCATATCCGAGCAGTTCGTTGCCTCGGCATCTCGTCGCTATTCCCGGCTCCGCGCCGGGAGCTACCGCGATTAACTTTACGTAGCTTTTGACGGGAACACTGAAAAAATAACCTTGAATCAAGCGCACTGATAACGGACATCGCCGCAGAACCCCAATACTCCGCCTGTTTGTGTATATCTTATATGTAATCCATGCTAATGATTCGACCGCTGGTCCCTGGCTCCCTGCCCCTGGATATTACCCCATGGCACCTACCATTTTTGAGATGAACCGCCGCAATGAGCCTTCCTAACTTGCTTAGCGGAAAGCGTGGAACCACAACATAAACACCCAATTGCTCCTCTTCCCGTGCTCCCGTCTCTTCTCCCCGCCCACATGCCGACATCACAAGATGCATCGCTACCCACCCCACTGATTTGCTTGATTGCCTGTCCCATGCATGCTACCCACCGTGCGTCCGCACCTCCTCGTCCTGGCTGGACTTTCCGAAGCTTTTCTTGAATAAACTCATGCTTGGCCCATATGTCTTGCATGAGGGTACCCTTGATTCGTCTCCTTCCAAAACAAGCTTAGATTGCATCGGCCTTACGACTCTCAACGGCAGAGAAGCTGCATCATGATGATTTTCAACGTGGATTCACCTCCTTGACGTGGCAATGCCTCCGGTACGCCTTATCTGCGCCCATGTTCGTGAACGGCTGTTGAGAATGCCAAGAATGGGGAACATCGAGTATATATAGCGAAGAAGTGTTCGCTCAACATCGGATTCTTGTCTTGTCTCTCCAGCCACCGCTCGACACTCCAGTCCATCGATCAACATGGTTGCCAAAGCCCTCTCCGTCGCCCTCCTGGCTGGTGCCGCCTCGGCCACCTGCCCCCTCTCGGTCCAGATCTCCAACTCTGATGCCCACGTTGTCAGCGTCGCTGTCACCAACACCGGCTCCGAGACTCTCCAGGTATTCAAGGGCAACACGGTCTTCAGCGACCATGCCACCAAGGATCTCCTTGTGACCGATGCCGGTAAGTTCACACTCCAATCCGACGATTGGCAGATTATTACATGCAGAGTATGAACTAACTCGACACAGAGGGCAACGCTCTCCCTTTCCAGGGCATCTACGTCAACTACAAGCGCCAGGGCCTTGACGCCAGCGCTTTCCAGAAGATCGATGCTGGCGAGACTGTCACCGTCTCCGTCAACGCCGCCAAGAGCTACAAGCTCGAGGGCATCGACGAGGCCAAGATCACCGCCATCCAGGGCTTCCGCTACGCCACTGGCGCCGAGGCTCCTGCCGACTTCAAGAGCCTCGCCTCTTGCGACGATGTCACCTCCGGCGAGGTCGCGGTCACTCCCGACCAGGCCGTTGTCGCCGAGCAGCACATCTCCCGCCGCAACAGCCCCACCCGCTCCCGCGTCGAGAAGCGCTCCATCACCTACTCCTCTTGCTCCGCTTCTCAGACTTCCGCTCTGAAGACCAGCGTCAGCAACGCCATCTCCATGGCCAAGGCCGCCTCCACCGCTGCTGGCACCTCTTCCTACTACTATACCACCTGGTTCAAGTCCACCTCCGTTGTCTCCAAGGTCCAGACCATCTACAACGACGTTGCCGGCGTCCAGACCACCTCCCCGAAGATCTCCTGCACGGACACCTACAGCGACTGCACCGACGGCTCCGCCCTGCTGTACACCGTCCCCGACGACAACGTCATCGTCCCCTGCCCCAACAACGGCTTCTGGGGCTTCCCCGAGCTTGCTTCTCAGTGCTCCGGCGACGACTACGACCGCGCCGGCAGCATTCTTCACGAGATGACCCACTTGTACGGCACCGGCGACTACGGCTACGGCTACGTCGCTGCCCAGGCTCTGTCTGCTACCAGGGCTGCCGCCAACGCCGACACCTACGAGATGTACGCTGAGAGCGTCCGCCTCGGTGGCTGCACCGTCGGCTAAGTCTTTGCGACTTACGAATTTCACGAGATCAGAGGGGGTGTGGTGACCGGATGGGAGGCGCGAGGTTGACGGTACTTGTGTGCCTCGCTGAAGGGCTCATCTGGGTGGATTCATGTAGTTAATTTGTTCTCGCCTTCAGTTACATACTTTGAGAAACAATGGAGCATTTGATGACTTTACTCCTGAGCTTCCGATTGGTTTTCCTGGTGCATCCAATGTTACACCGGCGACAAATCAGGCTGCGTGCCAAGTGAATGCCTTCATGTGCCCACTTCAGATCACCAATCAGATAAGGATTCGTGGAACTTGGTTGCCTGACCCATTTATCGCTCGTAGCCTGCTTGCCTTCGAGCCTGACTACTTTTGAAGGTTTCTCCGCGCAAGGGAAACAATCTCAATGATTTTACCTACCGCTTCTAAAGTACCTACTCCAGCCAAGATGGCTTCTGTCACTCAGCTTTGCGAGTACTGCTCTCTCATCGACTTTAGCTACCTCCGCAATCCTACTGCAGCCGAGATCGACTCTCTCAACGCTGGCGAAAGGCCTACTGAGGACCGATTCCCTCTCAAGTTTGGCCAACCCATCGATGGCGACCCGAGTTGGACCTTGGGTCGTGCGGACCGAATCCGTGCCTCTGCGGACACCTGTGTCTTTTGCAAAGCTGTCGAAGAGGTCCTTATTCAGTATGAAGATGAGCTGACAAAATTAGAGGCGGTTGGCTTGAAGGATCCTTTGTGCTTTGCTACATGTGACATTGCCGGGGCCTTACAACCTCCGAAGGCTACTGCTTGGGAAGGAGCTCAGCCCGGAGAGGCGAATCCGGAGTTCATCATGAGACGTCTGGCGATTTACTTCATTCCGTTCGACGAGAACAGCACAAACGGACTAAATCCTGGACGCGTGGGCTTCAAGAAGGCGTCTTGGAAGCGGATATTTCGCTGTTTTCAGACGTATGATGCCGCAAGATCGCAGGATTCCTTCAAAGTGGAAACCTTCTTTGGAGGCCCTCATAACCCAGGCGACATCCTTTTTGCGGGGAGAAAGAGGCCATCTAAGGTGGACATGCATCTTCCAATTCAATGGGTTAAACATTGCAAGGAAACGCACACCTCATCGTGTGGTTCTGCACAAGTGGAAGATCGAGACGAAGATCAATACGGAGGTGTAGGCTCCAGGTCAGTGTGTTACGTTACTGCGCAAGTTTTCATCAAAGACTGACCAGAAATCGAAGCCTTTTGTTTGTCTTTTGTCTCAGAATCGCAAGACTTTGGCGCAACCTCTTCACAAAACTATATGTTGCAAATATTCCTGGGTATATGCCACTGTTTCGCCTCATAGATGTAGAAACGATGGCAATTGTGGAACGCAGAAACGTACAGCTCAAAAGTCTGAACTACATGACTTTGAGCTACGTGTGGGGAAAAACCCCCCAGAAAAAGATGTTATTCAAGGCGAATCGCAACAACCTACTAAAAAAAGACTCGCTAAAAGGCAACCTATCTCAAACCATTGAGGACGCCTGCAAGTTCACGAAAGATATGGGGACTCGGTTCATATGGGTAGATGCTCTCTGTATCATTCAGGACAGCGATGAGGACAAAGCAGTGCAGATCGGCAAAATGGCGGACATATACGCCAATGCCCTGCTCACCATCATTGCTGCGAGCGGCAAAGACTCTCATGCCGGTTTACCTGGCATTTCAACCGACCGAAAGCGAATGCAGAAGGAAATTACAATACGAACATCAACATCCGAGGAGGAGATATCCCTGTTGTCTACGTTGAGCCATACATCGAGCCGCTTTGCAAACTTCAACTCAGAGACGACGTGGTCCTCTAGAGGGTGGACATTGCAAGAACGAGCCGTCTCACGAAGGAGCATAACGTTCCTTGACGAGCAAATCACCTGGGCTTGTTGCGAGTCACACTGGAGTGAGGAGACCAACTCTGAGGCTTCTGCAGTTGTTTCGTGGTTCAACTTGTCAGGTTCCGAATCCTATCTCAATTCGGCATACAGAGACCGGTACGCGTCTGAGATGGATGGTGATCAGATGTGGCACAAGCTGCATCGCCTCGCACGTGACTATTCGAACAGAGAGCTCACTGGGGAAGGTGATGCTTACAACGCCTTCTCGGCATCATTCAACAGGCACAAGAGATTTCAGGAGAGCAATTCTTATGGGGCCTGCCGACTTCAAGATTCGAACTCGGCTTATGCTGGGAGCCAAACTTGGAGGGGGTGAGAAGGCGTGCAGCCCTGACTACTCTACCGATAACATCTCTTAAGAAGGTCCCATTCCCCAGCTGGAGTTGGATTGGCTGGAAAGACCCTATTGGGCTGACAATTGAAGATCGCCATGTTGAAGCCGGGTAAGCTCTGCCAGGAAAACCAATGGTTAAAATCACTGACGAAAACAAAGGCTGGATCCCATCATTTCTTGCTACATTCTGAGACGCGAACCATTGAGACTAGTCCAAGTCCGCCTCTTGTTCTTGGATAATCCTAAAAACCCACCTGTCGCAAGAGGAAGCTCTGCAGTTTTCCTGGATGTGGTCAAGCATCACTATCCTGCTTTGACGACTGAAGTACTCGATAGAACACCGGAAGATCAGATTCTATTTTTCTGGGCTGACTCGGCGCGTTTTCGAGTGACGGGGCCCATCAAGTCAGACCTTTGGCAGCCTGGCTGGAACCCGCTTGGGAGAAACCAGCACGCATACTATGTCCAGCACATCATTGACTCTAATGGCAAAAAAGTGGGCGAAACTGGCCGATGCAAAGAAAGCTTTGCTGCTGGTGCAAGTAAGAGCGGAGAGTACGAATTTGTAGTCATCGCAGAAAACACGGCACCCCCAGATTTCGAGAAGAAACGAGTTGCATTGCAAGTTGCACGCAGATCCGATGGAGTCGCATACCGCATCAACATTGCCGAGATCAGTCAGGTTGGGTGGGAGAACGCAACCGTGACTCATGGTTTGATTGCATTGGGAAGCGAGGAGGGAGTGGCGTAGAAACATAGGGAGCCTGGACCACACGAGTGAGAATATTGACTCTGGTGAAGGATTGCAACGCGCATCGCTTTTGATTTGATTTGTGGTGCGGGATGGTGGTCATAGAAAAGCCACTTTAGGCCGGCATCGCCGAGAACGGGACAAGAGAAAGTGCATGATTATATGAAAGCTACCAGTGTTTTCGGAATTCGTCAAAACTCCCTCTCGATCTATTGTTGCTAAGTCATAATGTCCTCTTCCTCTTTCAGGATACCTCGGCCAACTTGAACACTACAGCAAGCGTCGTCACTTCCTCATGTGCAAGTTTGTTATTGTCTATATCGAGACCGATACCTCTTCGATCATGGCTCTCCACTCCTCCCACATGGCCTCCGCATACGTCTCATTCTGCAACACCTCGAGACCGGTCAGTGCTAAAATCTTCGCAGTCTGGATAGCTGACTCGTGGGCAAAGTCCTAAATAGTGATCAGCGATCTGGCACAAGTGGTATTCCTCGATAAGAACCCAAACTTACCGTTCCTGCCAGCTCTCGAAAGCCAGCGTTGTGTACGGGAGCACCTCCACCAACGGGGAAGCCAACTTGAATGGCCGGGAGGAACCAAGACACATTACCCTGTACACCGCGGTTTATAAAATGTCTCTTTGAGAACGTGCTTTTGTTGTATGGGCGTACCTGGTCAGACGACGCGGAGGCGCCTCCATCTCGCCGTGACTCTTCAGGGGAGGAAACGGTGAAGTTGGCCGTTTTCGGGTCATCAGCCGGGTCAAGATACTTCATCTGGTATTGGTAGAAAGTGCTCGCCAGTTGATAACTAGGATTTTGATCCCAGTAGTCTTGGAAAGGCGTAATCTCCACAGTAGTGTTCGTTCCGTTGCCGGACGCGTACAGTATAGACTGAACCTGGTCGAGGACAACATCACGTCGTGGTCTGACAGTCAGTCACCCGCAGGTTCCAAAGAAATGTGACACGTGGTGGTGAACATACCTGGAGTTTCCTCTCACACCCCACTGACTTTCAATGTAGTCCGGGATGATATTTGCCACGGACCATCCCTTTGTGACAACATGATGGATTCTATCAGAAGGCTGAAGTTGTTGGCGGAACAGCCCAGCCATCTGGTAAGCAGCAACAAAGCCATCCAGAGCATTTTGACCAGCCCATGGAGCTGCAGCCGCATGTGCGGCAACTGATGACGAGACAAGGTAAGCAAAAGTCGTTGAGAAGAGCTCAAAGTAACAGTCACTTGCCTCCAGTCCAAGAGACGTTACCACGCCAAGAAGCCAGAGTTCTACCCCAAGCAGCATAGTCGGAGTTTCCTGGATGAGCCATCAAGCTGCAATCAAGGCCGTCATACGCGCCAGCCTCAAGCATTTTCACCTTGCCACCACCCCCTTCTTCCGCAGGAGTACCTAGAAGGCTGCAATATCGTTGTCAATTCACTGTACCGATTGGATGGCAAGCGGACTCACACCACTGAGCCTTTCACGCTCCCGTTCTCAAGTGCATCCTTCACGCCGATTGCCGCGGCAACACCAACGGTGGCGATAAGGTTATGCCCGCAAGCGTGGCCCAAATCCGGAAGAGCGTCGAACTCAGAGTTAAACGACACGGCACGTCCTTCACCGTTGGAGAACTCGGCTCTAAAGGCGGTGCTCAAGTTGTAGGCGCTGCGAGTGACTTTGAACCCCTGCTCTTCGAGGTAGTCGGTGAGAACCTGGTGTGCGTGGACCTCTTGGTACCCAATTTCCGGATTCCCCCAAATCTTTATGATTATGTCAGTAAGCATAGGCAACAGTAGTTTGTTTGGAATTGCAGTCAATTGATGATAATTGCTTTACCTCTGTGTTAAGTGTTCTTAGACCATCATTTCGGGAGTCAATGGCAGCAAAGACTTGGTCCGCCAGTTCTTGGCAACTGACACATGAGTGCAGCAGAGTGCTTGACGCGAGAATGGCAATTGTGGATTTCAGTAAAGATTGCATGGTTGCGAGATCCGAGCAGCTCGTGCCTCATGTCCAGCCAAAAGACGAGACATAATCTAGTAAATATGAACGAATAATAAAGTGGAATTTTGAGTCGCATCCTGCTTCGCTCAAGTTCGGTTATGACACTCCGATATCGTATCAAGGGGATTCTTGGCATATGGGGTTGTTGTGTCTTGGCAACGACGCAGTATTCGTAGGCAACCCCCTGTTACCCCGCAAGCTGGATGAAGTTGAACTGACCTGCTGAATTGAACCTAGGTGATGCTACCGTACAGTAGATCTCAACCGACAATCGGACGAGTTGCCCGAGGCTTGATAACCCGGAATTCCTTCACTCAAGGCATAAGGTAGGTGCAGCTCTCGCCAACCACATTTATTTGTGGATGCTTGATTGATGTGATTCGTCTTTACTGATTCATTGTCCGCTATTCATTCCGGATGACAACTTGAACAGGGCTGGCTATCATTACGGGAACGCAACGTCCAGATTGACCAAATGCCATCATGCTCTCCTCATGTTCATGATTTCCTTAGTCATATCGGCTATTCCAACAACTTCTCGATTGGAGTTTAACTTTGATCAAGTATCCGACGCTGGAGTCGCTGCGGTCGCTGGCCCCTGCAACTGTGTTTCCTGCTCCCCTTCATCTGTACCAACGGCCGTCCTTGGGAGGCTGAGGGTCATCGGCCACGGTCCCAAAGCTAAGATGACCAACATCGTTCGCCTCGTGGCCCATCTCACTATACCAGTCCTCCGGCATCTTTACATCACCCCACTTTAAGGGGTAAAGAACCATACTCTTCATCCCGGTATGGCTTCGGGCTTTCTTGATGCTGATTGGCCACTGCTAAGAGATCTTGAAGCTCCGTAGCGTCTTGCTTCCACGTTCTGGCGTCAACTTCATTTCCATCACCTTTAGGAACTTTTGCCAGCGGGGAAACATGGCATGCTGCGGATATTGCTAGAGAATTCGACCCAACTATAGGCATGTAGCCTGGCAGGACTCTTCTTGATAGCAGGATAGGCAGTAATAATGCGATGAGGCCAAGGATTGTCAGAACCAGAACTGGCAGTGACGCCGTGCCAATAGAGACCACAGCATCTGAAGACAAACTAGTCGGGTCGCTCGAAGATCCTGTTCCATCGCCATCTACGTAGTAAGCTGCCACGAGACAATTATGCGGTCAGTCAGATTCAGCAATAATATTGCTATTGCTTTCACTTACAGCCTTGAGACACAATTATAAATACCGCATTGGATAGCAACCAGTGACCAATAGCACTAAGTATAATCATGGGAATACTGTATTTATATGGCAACTGCAGACGGTACGTCGAAGTTTGGAGGCCTCTGGAAACTTAGAGTTAGCCCCAGGAGTGGTAGAAGTATGGTGGTGAACGTAAGGAGAGAGATATTCTGGAGCCCTCTCCAACAGCTGGCCTAGGTAGTCGATCGCTACACAGCACCCTTCAACTATATTAATTCGAATAAAACTGAAGAGATGACCTACTTGGGTTGGGTGACGCGTAGTGGTTGATAGTCAACAGAAAGAAGTGCCCATTCCTGGCTCATTTCCAGTCGAGTGATTAAAGAGTTATACGTGAGATACCAAAAGGAAAGAAAGAGTTGCGGAATATTTGCGATGACCACTGAAGAGAGAAAATGAGATGGTCCCATAACGGGATAAAGAAAACTGCTTGCCTCATCCACGTTCAGCTTTATGCCTCGCCTTCGAGAGGTTAGTGGACTTCAAAACTTCAGATGCGAGTCTTTTGCTTACAAAGATGTCCCACTCGAAAGTTGTTGCCAGAGGCAGACTGCTGCAGCAATTATTCCGATCAGCAATACGCCATAGGTTCTTACCCAGACTCCTCGGGGAATAGCCATGACCCTGAGTTGTTGTTTCTTGACCCAATGTCGAGACTCAAGTGATTCAAACGCGTACACGTCGGTCATGACGTTGGAATTCCTCTTCCTTCGCCGAATCATTTCTTGTGTCACAACTCCGGAGAATGATCCCCTGTCCTCGGTAGAGATAAACGACGTAACAGCGTCTCCAGGGGTAACAAGCGGTTCTTGGGGACCAATGAACCGAACAACAACTACACAAATAACCAATTTCAAAAAGACCGACAATACGACAGCAAGCATGAGGGGTTTTGACAAGGCTACTGAGCAAGTAGCCATCGACGGCTCTGCCATGCAGTACGATACTTCGAACGAGGTGACTCGGGCTCCAAATCTGTAGTCGTCATAACGTTCTCCTTCGGTAGCCGAGTACAACGTTCTGTTCCGCCACGTAAACGAATCGTCGATGTGAATGAACCACGGAATGTCAGGTTCTGAAATTGCCCATGACAATGATCTGCTGCGGCTTCCTCCATCTCGTTTCCGCAATTGGCGACAGTCCACACCGCACTCCGGAACTCCGTTCCAAGTGTTGCCTGACATGTTGCATTGATCTGCCATCAACAGAGAGTTCAAGTCGTATCGTGGGATAACCGGTTCCCAGAGCCGATCAGCGATCATCGAAAGGTTCCAAAGATCGTCTCGCGTCCAACCCGGACCATCAACTACCAATACGACGTTGTGATAGTCTTTCAAGCCATTGCAAAGCCCGGGCCGATACATGTTCTGACATTGAATTGCGTCCAGCCGCTCCCATTCAGAGACCGTAGCTGCCGTTGTTGAGATATTGCTTCGTGCTGCCGAAGTTCGTTCGGTTTTGAGATCCTCAAACTCCCAGTAATCTTTGATATACAAACTGGCCCCCGGGAAGATGTATGGCTCCCCCGTTAGAAAAGACTCGCTGGCGACATAAAGTCCAAAGTCCCCAAATCGACTGGTCATCTGAAATACTGAGCTGTTGAACAGCATGTGAATGGGGATTGATGTTAAACCTAAGCTAATCCATGCAGCCAGCTTGAAGCGTGATAGAAAAAAAGCATTTCTCCACGAGGGAATACCGATATCAAGCCATTTTCCTCGAGCGTGTACTGCATCCACCTCTCGCCTCGAAGGTGCGTTCAAAACCTGCATGAAGAAGTTTGAAGACGCGAGTACAACAGTCGAGAGCGCATTGATGAGTAAATGCAGCAGAGTATTCATATTCTTCGTGTTGTCGTGTCTACAATCGCTTTCGCAGAATTTCCAGGCCTGCTTGATATCGCCAGTCTCGGATATCGCAACAGCCAGAAAGGCGATCAGAACCATCATTGAAACTGACATAAGTCCGATATTGATAACTGCTGATTTTCGCCATCCGCTGGGTAGTCGAACCCATTCTGAAAGGTTCGGCAGGCGTGGCTTTCTGTGCTTCGAAGAAAGCTGGGACCAAAATGGACGAGCCATCGCGGAAAACGGTCAGTAGGAGGCCAAGGTATGGTAGGGAGGTCGGTAAATAGGAACTAACAGTCGTTTAAAGTAGACATAGACGACTGAATTGAATTTACAAGACGGTGGATTCAGAGAAACGTAAATTTGCCTCGCAGGCTCTTCTGTCAAAGGGGGCCATCCTTTCCTCTAAATGTAATGAAAACAGTGGCAGCTGACATCCATGGATACACAGGGAAATGAATCTGTCTCTAATTTCGACTGAGGCAACCCTTGGCAATAGCTTTCTCGTCCCTCAAAATGCCTCATGTCTCAGAATCACCGGCTTTATTGGAGGACGCCTGAGTCTGCCTTGTAGCCAAGCAATCTCCTCCAAAACTGCTGCCTGTTCTTTGTCCACAGTCTGACATTCGCGGCATCAAATCCGAAATAGGCTTAGCAAAAGCGCCAGCAATTTCGTAAACATACATCACGAAGACGGTGCAACGTTTCCTGATTTAGATTGGCTGGACAATCAGCAAGGCGACACGTGTCTACAGCTTCGACAAAACATACCTTTGGATCGGCGTAACAACTTCGATGACTAGACTTTCCAATACCTTGCCATTCGCAAGTTGCTCGACACCTAGCATTAGACTCAGTCAGCGGAGTTGGAATCATAAAGCCTGGTGAAGGAAAGTGTACTCCTCCGGCAACACACCTAACAGCAGTAATATTACGTTTGCGTTGGTGAAAGCGTTGCATGTTACGATCGTCAAAGGAAGTGGCAATGCTTTTCGTTGTGTTCTATGTTGATCACCCTGCTGGCCGGCATCCCGTACTCAAATTCGGGGAGTGGCAAGCTGGGACTTATATGTGAGCAAATAGACAAGACTTATTGATGGTGCTTTCTATTGTAAAGTCTCAAGCTAAGTAGATGAAACGATTATTCTGCACGATGTGTCATGGTGGATTCATTTGGCATGTATAGTGACAGACGTAGAGTGGCGGGCATTTGATGTGGGCATTAGGTTGGAAAGAAACTGCCTGTCGCTTGTTGCATCCATTCGTACGGCCTACTTTGGTGACTATCTCATGACAATTGCCTAAGTCCAGCTGAAGAGGAGAGTGAGTTCGAATCACTGCTCGTCTTCGAGCATAACGCTTTGGTCTAGATTCCAAATGTATCTCTTTCAGTGTATCCCGGCGAATCTGGACCGCTGTTTTCTTGAGTCGGGTTCCATATGTCGGAACGATTCCTGAAAGACGATTGCCTTCATTAGGGGTAGAGCCAAGAATGAAATAACTGCCAGGGCAGAATTCTATGTGCTGCTCAGCCCCGGAATGAGCCGCTTCGACGTCCCGCCGCGGTGGGATCAGCTTGTCGTATTCATGGGTGCCCATGCAGTGCCAAGGGCCAAGAGCAGTAGCAGGACGACATTGATGCATACTTGCCAAGCAATGTCT
This sequence comes from Colletotrichum noveboracense, assembly GCA_026319125.1. Lineage (NCBI taxonomy): Eukaryota > Fungi > Ascomycota > Sordariomycetes > Glomerellales > Glomerellaceae > Colletotrichum > Colletotrichum noveboracense. The sequence continues at coordinate 6,316 of JANUHK010000355.1, read as the reverse complement.
TGAAACCTTGTCACAACATACGCAATGGAAATGAGGAAGAGTCGTGGAACATTCGGATAAAGTGCCATTACTTTCCATGAACTTTGCTGAAGTCTATGACAATACTCGTCTAACCTCACTGCTACCAATCTCCGTCTTCTGAACCATGAAATTCCCAACAGCCTTTCCGTCAGCAAAGGCTTTGTTCATTATATTTCAACTGATTGCAACAATACAGTTGTTTTGCATGTACTATCCTTACCTGGCCCGACTGCCTCGTCGTAGGACGGAGCCTTCGCATTCTCACTTACACTGCCATGGAGGCGACGACTGTTTTCTGTTCATTCATGATTCTCTATCTGAAGACGTTTCAAGAAGCATTCAATACTGCAAGAACAACTCTGCGGAGATGAATCGTGAGAATCCACGAATTGCAACAGTCACCGCTCAATTCGGCGAGCCCCAGCACCACTATCAACGAGCCTTGCGGACCCATCTGGTCCACAGCATAATCCACGGCACCGATGTTCATGTCCTCTGCGAAAACATCGTCGACGATCTATGGAACAAACCTGCCTTCATTCTTTCGATCCTTCTCGACGAGCTCGCGAAACCCAAAGAAGAGAGACTGGAATGGTTGATGTGGGTAGACCGTGACACCATCGTTCTGGACAACTGCCGGTCTCCAGCAAGTTTCCTGCCCCCTGCTCCTGGATGGGCCGCGAACGGACCCGACCCGGCATACATCACCAAGCGAGACAAGTTCCCCAAAGGCAACATTCACCTCCTTGCGACGACGGACTGGAATGGTTTGAACAACGGGGTATTCTTACTGAGGGTCAACAGGTGGAGCGTTGACCTCTTCGACTCGATCTTGTCTTACCGACACTACAAGCCGGACGTGGAGCTGAAGTTTACGGAGCAAAGTGCCATGGAGCTTCTCCTTCAAGAAGAAAAGTTTCGACACAATGTGACGTGGATACCTCAGTGGTGGTTCAATGCTTACCCTGGTCCACAGAGGGACTTCACAGCGGATGAGCAGGTCAAACTGGAGGCGTATCATGCAAGGCCCGGAGACTTCCTTGTTCACTTCGCCGGGGTTGGCAATCGGGAAGAGGCCATGACTCCCTGGCTCCGGGTCGCCGAGTTGAGGACAAGTGGTTGGGCTGCCGGGCCTACGCAGAGAAAGCTCGACTACGAGGTTGCAGACTTTTGGCGCAAGAGAGCTGTCAAAAGCCCTTAAGAGTTCATGGTGCACAAAGGGTGCCTCCATGATGGAATATAGAAAGATTAAGAAGTTGATCACTGTAGACCAAAACATTACCTTTCGCCGAGCATTCTTCACTTGGGACCAGTGTGTAATTCCGTCGGAAGGGTGGGAACGTTGATGATCGCGAAGAATGGCTTTTGTTGATATTTCAGCTAAAGTATGAACTAGATTGAAAATTCAATTTTACAAGTCGTCACTGGAGGAGCAGGCCAGTTCCTCAATACCATTGATCATGGCATAAGCTGGCGGGGGGTCGTTGAACTCTGCATCCGCGATAATTACCTCAACGCCCGTTCGCAAGCACTTGTACCTTCACAGTCAGTTCATGTCTATGTCTTTTTCGCTTTGACGGCATACCTGAATCCTCTTGTGTGTACCTGTGGAAAACCCACAGATAACCTCCAAAGCATGCCTGATTGAAAGCACGGAAGATCCAAAGGTTGGTGAAACAAGTGGGACGATGTGGCTTTTCCAAATGCCGGGGTCAAGAGAAAAGCCATTTGGCCCTTCCGCAGGAGCAATCGGTATATCGCCCACAATACCGCAAATGGGATCATACCTGACGTCCTCTCGCGAGCTCTGGCCCACGCATACTGCCGTAGTAGTGCGAAGGCGCAGCACCAGATTCCGTAGTGAGATTGGCCCCAGCCTCTGCATCAAGTCAGGTTGAACGGAAACCTCCAGAGCCAACGCTAGGGGCTTATGGGGGTTTAGCACCGGCGGCGCCGGAATGGTCATCTTCAGCTGCAGGGAAGGGCTGTATGCCGGCACGGTACTCCGGACCTGCGCCAGCGGCTGCGGAGTTTCCAATTCCTCGGCTGCGATGGAATTGGTGCACGAGCAATCACCGATGGTCGGCGAAATAACTCGAAATTGAGGCAGGGGCCGGAAGAGTAGTTCTGTTTTCTTGACAGTGTTGAAACGAAGAATCCCTTGTCGTTGAATTTTCACTTTCAATACGTAGGCGACGGTAACTTTCAGGCCGGCAGTGTTGATCCCTGTCGACGATGGGAGGCAAATGGTCCCGCAGTGGGGGTCAGCTGTGGAATGCGGAAAACAAAGTGACAGGGGGAAGCAATGCTTCCCCTCCTTGAGAGTTCCCGCGACCTGGGCGATCTGTGACGACCGCTTGAAAATCTGCTCCCACCAATTGTCAGGCGGCGAGCCCATGCGCTGTGTGCTTCAGAATACTTGCCTTGCGTGACTGTTGTGTCGTGTTCGATTGCGGCATCTTGGCGGAGGAATCTGGTGTCAATACAGCGGCGCATCTGATGTCTAGCCTGCCTAGAGACATTTCCATTAGCAGCTGGAGCCACCGGCATCGACCATATCACTGAATACCTTGTAGTGAGACCATGATAGAGGCAATAGCCACCGAGTCTTGCACATGAACATCGATCGTTCCCTCCACCTCTTCTCCAGGATGGAACCAGCCTCGTCCGGGGGGAAACTTAACACACAAGTCGACTCTCATCTCCACGCCACTGAACGACAGTTCGGAGATATGAAAGTGGAATGAAGGTCTGCCACATGCGCGGAAGCCAAGCGTTCGTCGCAAGCAATTTTGAATCAAAGTATTGTGCCGAGATATTTATGTTGAGTTGGAACAGGAGGCGAATGTCACATCAACCACAATTGCCTGATCGCTTGAGTGTGTCGACGAAATAGAATGTTCTCCATTCAGAGTAGCACGTATCACGCAGCTGCTGAACTGTTGCAATGCCTTTTACTTCCCCTAAAAGTTATGAGCCACTCAACAGACGCTGGTTTACCTCTAGTTTCTTGACTGGCAACGGTGAGGAGAAAGCTGTGTCGGCAAAGGTACTCCGGTTTGCGGCCAAATGAAGCATCATAGTCACATAGTTCCCATCGTATCATTCGTCTGCACCAAGTGCAATGGAAACATCTCTGGAGCGATGTGCTCAACGCTACGTGAGCGGGTTTGGGGGCACGGTGGCCAGGGAATGACGGGACCTGCCACGGTGCCACTGTGGTTCGTTTAAGTCTATGCTGCCCGGGCAGAAAATTGAAGATTAGTCCAGCGCTAGTGCCGCAAATACGGACGAAATCGTACATTCCCCCCCCATTCTCCTTCGGGACTGGCTGGGTTCTGCCTGCTGAGTCTTGGCACTGTCGCCCCTTGGCAGAGTGCGTCAAATGATGCGTGATCTGAAGGGAACGGGCATTTTCGGATCTCATCTACAGCGAAGAAGACTAGCGACGAACAGGATGATCGCAGAGGAACGAGGAGGCTCAATAACAGCCATGTAGATAGGTGATGGTGATGGTTCTCATAGATAGTCGGCCGTTTCTGGAGCATCAGCTTTCGCATGCTCAGCCAGATATCTTGTCGGGGCGGTAGACATACCGAAAGCAATGGCAGTCCCCATACCGGATGCTGCGAATGGAGCCGAAACATTTGATCCTGTGACGTCACGCCGGGCAACGGTTCTAGTACCGCTCCTACCCTAGGTAGACGGCGGCGCACCCTTTGCCCCTGCAGTCATGTTTTCTTTCGGAAGATTTCTGGCCTGGGCCTGACTCTTGCATCCCGTATAACACAAGCTTCCTGTCTCATACGAACGAGGCGGCTGTCTAAGATCCAACCATCCAGGACTTCTCATTGAGGCCGCAGCGTCCCTTAATCCTATTTCTTTTGCACCCCTAACGCTTGGCGCTCTTACATTCTTCCATCCATCCCACTACTCTGCCACAGGTCATAATGGCAACAGAGCCAGAGTCCAGCAGCTCCAGCGATACGCAATTGCGGCCAGTTGAGACGAAGATGTCCTACTCCTATGAGGATGAGAAGGGATGGCGACGCTGGAGGGTGCTTCGTCCCGGACGGGGTATCTACCATGATATCAAGCGAAGGTTGCCATACTACTGGAGTGACATCGCCGACGCATGGACATATCGCACAGTCGCAAGTACAATCCGGATGTACTTTGTGAAGTAAGATGACGCTTTCTAACTTTTCCTATATCGAAATATAGCTAACCGGTCTAGCCTGCTTCCAGCGATTGCATACACTCTCGACATGTACCGAAGAACTGGCAAATTCTTCGGTGTCAACGAAGCGCTCTTCTCCTCAGCACTTGCCGCCGTCGTCTTTAGCACACTCAGCGCCCAGCCCCTGACGATAGTTGGCGTCACCGGCCTGATCTCTCTCTTTAACCTCACGATCTACGACATCATCAAGATTTACGACGTTTCTATCTACCCACAATTCATGGCTTGGACAGGAATTTGGGCTGCAATCTTCCACTGGCTAGTTGCAGTCTTCAACGGATGCGACTATATGCGCTACGTGACGGACTTTTCTAGCGAATCCTTTGGCTTGTACGTGGGAATCATCTACATCAGTAAGTGATCACCTTTGCTTTACATGGCACCCTTTATTCACATTATTATAGTCAAAGGAGTTGAGGAACTAGTCAATGAGTTCACTACTGAGGGCAGTGCTGCTGGGTACTTGGCCTGCTTGATTGCCATACTCTATTTCGGAACGGTCTACGCGCTCGAAAAGCTTGGCTCTAGCACTCTCTGGAGAGCGGACTTTCGAGGCATTCTTGCAGACTATGCCTATGTCGTAAGCCGTTTTAAAATGCCTTTCCACATGATTGAATGATTGCCTAACGTCCATTCCCACAGTTTGCTACGGTTTTCTGGGTCGGCTTCTCCCATATTCCAGGACCTTTGAAGGACGCACACATTATGAGAATTCCCATAGAGACAGCGTTCCATCCCACACAGCCCCGAAACTGGCTTATCGACTTCTGGAATCTCGATGTCAAGTGGGTGTTTGTTGCCATGCCTTTTGGTTTCCTGACTATGTTGCTCTTCTACTACGACCATGTGAGTTGCGACCCGGGATGTCGAAGAACTCATACTAACCACTTCATAGAATGTCAGCAGTATTACAGCACAAGCTCGCCAATACCCACTTCAGAAACCTGGCGGGTTTCATTGGGATTTCTTCCTTCTCGGGTGCACCACTTTCGTCGCAGGCATCCTTGGGCTCCCGATGCCGAATGGCCTTGTTCCCCAAGCTCCAGTTCACACAGACTCATTGACAGTCTACAAGACAAGTCTAAAGATCATTCCAACATCAGAGGGGGAGGACACTGAGATCCGCCGTCCAATTGTCAGCGCAACTCATGTCGTCGAGCAGCGACTGTCGCACCTGTTGATGGGGCTTGCCCTGATCGGAACGATGACAGGGCCTCTTCTTGTGGTTCTTCACACAATGCCGGCCGCGGTATTCGCTGGTGTATTTTTCGTGGTCGGAGTAAGTTCATGGTATGGAGCGTTCAACGTCTTTGGTTGATAACTAACGAGTATTAGTGGGGATCAATTGAGTCAAACTCCATCTTGCAGAAATTCGTGTTCCTCCACTCCGAGAAACGGTTCATTCAACGCGACGAGCTGTTGCTCCAAGTGCGCCGTCACAAGATTTGGCTTTACATTATCCTACAATTCGCGGATGTTGCGGCGTGTGTAGCCATCTCGCACACCCTTGCAGCAATAGGCTTCCCGGTTCTGATCATCCTGCTCATCCCTATGAGGGTTGTGTTAGTGCCGAGATGGTTCACCCAGAAAGAGTTGCAGATACTGGATGATTTCACAGCAACAAATAAGATGGTGCTGGCGAGTTTAGGTGGCAAGCCTGGCCTCCCTGAAGGTTCTCGGGAGGAGGAATGGGGCTTGGAAAGACGTGTCAGCGAGAGCAAGCATGGGGTGCCGAGACAGAGAGCCGGCAGCTTGCACCGCTGATTTTATTGAGAATCGCCATCAACTTCAGAACAATACTGCCAAGTGTCTAGCAGAGATGATAGTGTCTCTGGACGAATTCTGTACGTCCGTTGCCACGAAATGAATTACATTCTGATCCCTGCAATCTCATTTGCCTGATCTCAATAAAACTATAAGGGGCTGGCCCCTAGGCTTGTTCAACGTAGAGGTGCCGTCGATTGACTATTCTAAGCTGAAGAAGGAAGAAAGGACTTTACAAGGGTAGGCACCTAACAGCGGTGAAGCAGGCCGGGTTAGGCGGCGTACTGCGGC
>JANUHK010000354.1:0-33823 GCA_026319125.1 Colletotrichum noveboracense | reverse complement strand
AACAACACCTGCGTCCTCGCGCCCGATGTCACCGCCGGACCTTACTACTGGCCCCGATCAGAGACCCTGCGTCAGGATATGACCGAAGACCAGATCGGAGTTCCTCTTACCCTTGACGTCGGTGTAATTGATATGGCAACTTGCGAGCCTCTTCCAAACGCGCTTGTTGCGTTTTGGCACTGCAACGCCACGGGAAGCTACTCGAGTTTCACGGGCCGTGATCCTAACACGGATTTCCGTGAGCTCCTTGAGTCACTGAATGTCACCGACTTCGAAATTGGTACTACGGATTTGCATACCGATGACACTACATGGCTGCGTGGAATGTGGCCCACCAACGACGATGGTATTCTGGAGATGAAGACAATTTTCCCTGGCTTTTACATCCAGCGCTCTATTCACATTCACGCGCAAGGTGAGTTGGAAAACAATGGACATCGAGATTTGTGCTAACAATGTTTTACTAGTTTTTACCGATTGGGTCGTCACCAGCAACGGCACCGTCAAGACGGGAAACACCAACTCAATTGGTCAACTATATTTCAACGAGACGGTTTCCCAGGAAATCATGGCCCTCGAGCCCTATGTGTCGCACACCGAGATCAACCGCACTACCAACGACGTCGACTCTGTCTACTCTGAGGGATTCGCCAACGGCTACAACCCTGTCATCGACATCGTTCCGTTGGATGGAGTTGATATTCGCAACGGCATGGTTGGCTACATCACGATCGGAATCGATAGCGAGAACAGCCCTTCTTTGAGTGGATCAGGTGGCAGCGGCGGTGGTGCGGCTCCGAGCGGTACCACGACACCGGCTTAAGAGCGGCAGCTGCGAAGAGGTTCGGAAGTCGGATTGCATAGCGAGGTGTTTTTTGTTTCATCTGAATAGAGGTTGATATACGATTGTGACGCAGGTTTGGTACTTAGAAGTCAGATCATCTTAAGCAGATCCAATAGAATTCGGGCTTTGTTCAATGATTCTTGATCATTTTGGCTTACATGATCTCTTCTCGCTACGTGGGATCACAGCGATCGGCGATCGACACGAGCAAGCTAAATCGCTCAAGGGTCGGGTGATGGCCGCTATGGCCGTGACTGTTGTCGACGCTATCGCCATCCCCGTCGCTGTTGGCATCGCTCTCGTTAAGGCTTATACGGGCTAGGGATCCGTGGCATAGCCCGGCCAGTGCAATCGCCTTTCGTCTATGCTCCCCGGGAACTAATCTATCTACCTTGCAATAAATGATGAGGAATAAGCTAGTTAACACCAGGCTCTCTACTGTCTGCCTTTTGAATCGAACCTATGCGTCAGCTCATCTTCTAAGAAGGTCTAGGAATTTTGGTCTCTTCGCATACCTCTCGAGCCTTGTGCCGCATGACGACTGGGAAAAAAAGCAAGGGATGGCATCAATGACCTGCTGGGCCGATTCCAGACACGCCCGAATGCAGCACCCATGTCCAAGGGCATCTTGATCCCCAACCCCTCCATGCTCGGGGATGGGCTCAGCGTGAAAATCAGCAGCAGTAACAATCCACGGGCAATGTGTTAGGAAGACAGCGCGGTGATACATGCAGAAGGCCATACGTGCGGTGCTTGTGGGCAGACAGCCGTTGTTCCCTGGGGTAATCCGCAAGTTCAAGTCGGGGAAGAGCTCGACCCAGTATCGCAACTGTTCCTGGGACTTCTGATGGCTTTGCCATCTGCCGCCGCCAGGGATCACCGTCGCCGAAGAGTACGTGTGAGACGCCCGGGGACTGAACTGCCTCCGCAAACAACGGTGCATCACAGCCGCTAGAGAGCGTATACCTAACAGGTCCCCTTCGGAGCTGTGGCTCAGAGGATCCGAACCGTCTATCCAATCGCAGTCGAGCGTCTGAAAAGTAGTCAATACTTTTGTCCAGATATCAGCTGTCTTTGAAGTTCTATGTCCCCCGGAAGTGTCTTGTCGTGAATCGCACGGGGAAACATGGTTTTCTTTGGAATGAATGCAAAAGAGGGGCGTCTGTATCAACAATAGACTGGCTTACCGGAGGTGCTCCTCGATTAAGAGCGTAAGAGACGTCCAGCACGTACGAGTAAGCCGAACTGAGCACAGACTCCTCATCCCCAGCATCAATTTGTGCCAAGTCCAGTTCGCGAACGTGCATGACGGCAATTGCCACATTTTCGGTGACAAGAGATGGTATATCGCACTCGATGGCAATAGAGGCCTGTAAGTTGCGGGGAACTGTCAGCATGGGAGGATAGCAGTCCGCGAGGAACGTGAGCAAACAGGGGCCCAGCAGAGTTAACTGACCATGAGCAATGACACCTGAAGTTGATGGAATAAAAGGTCAGCTCAGGCACTCATCAACTATGACCATCTCACGTTTTCCACAAGACCTCTTCTCTTCCCATCTCTTCCAGGACCTACCGGTGGAAACCAACCTGAAGTTTCAGCAGCTGACTAGGCAAACCCCGCACACATCCGCGGAATGCAAGAGCGGCACGTAGACGCCACGACACCCGGGCATCTTCGAGATGTCCGCCATCGGCGTTGTGTGAGTAAGAGGAACGCTTTTTCTGCTTCTGTTCCTGGGTACTGCGATTGGCAACAACGGCGAATCCGTGTTGTCGGTGGTAGTATGCTCCAAGGGCGATGACAGCGCTTGCGAAACCACGGACGAGATGGCTTGCGTCCGGGAGACGAGCCTCTTTGAGCCGGGCCTCGATGTTGGCCTTGGGAATGAAACTGGGAACGTTGACCGTCAGCACGCGCGTCACATAGTCACACTGCCACGTCATAGCGACGGAAGAGACCAGACGGACCTATAGAAATAGTCGCTAAAGGCTGTGATGTGTTATATGTCAGCGTCTGAACTCGGCTTCAACTAATACTAAAAAAGAACGTGGTCCACAAAGAATTTTCACTTTCGTTTACTAACCTGCAATATACGCTTGTAAAGCCGTATCACTTTCGAGCATCCACCAAGAGCCGGCATATGAATCCGACTCTCCAGCCGGCACTGGGTTCGCGGTCCTGCTAGCGTTTGGCGTCTTATCTTCAGAGACGGACAGAGCACGAGCAATATCTTGTTGATTGTTGCCGAGCAAGCGGCAGACAGCGTCGCGCAGCCCGTAGAAAGATTGTGAAGATGCGCTTATTCTAGGCCTGCCCGGGGAAGACGGCGACAGCGGTGCCGTGACACCTGCGCTAGACTCAGATTTTGTGTCGTTGGCGAGGACGATATCACTCGGGTGCTGTGTATTCGCGGGGGAAACTATCTGAGAGGCCGCCTTGTAAGTAGTTGACTTTTCCAAGTCGTCGACGACGGTCGTGACGGACGATTCGAGGAATTGAGAGGGGGTTCCGGCTTCGGAGGTTATCCAGCCCAAGTCGACGGCCCATTCCATGTCGTCATCCAACGAACCGGCAGAGCTGAGGGCGGAGTTCGCCCTCTCGATTGGCTTAGAGTTGCCCCATGGAGTGGCTTGTTCCTCCTGAATGGCATCAATATGCAGATCGCTTGAGTCCGGGGCATTGGCCGCGCCGGCTTCGCTAACTGCGAAGGGCAACGGGAATTGGCAGTCAGGCCCGTCCGATAGCTCGCCTGGGTAGTAACCCTGCTGGAGGCCATGGTTGCGGCCGTCCTGTTGTAATATATCGAGCCTAGGACCGACGATGTCCGCGGTGAGTGGGCGAGGAAGTGACATCAGCTGGGGGGGAGCTGTGAGAAAATTACGGCAGTCGGCACCAGGTCCGAGCGGGGGCCCGTATCCGAGATCGAGGCAGCCGTCACTAGGAGCGTACATGAGAAAGTTGGACCGCAAAGACGCGGGTCTTCGACGTGGGCGTGGGGCGTAATCCGGATAGAAACATTGTTGCCCAGTCCGCTGGTTTTGGGGTGCATCGTGTTAGCTATTGATGTGAACTGGCGAAAACATCAACCAAAGCAAACTCGAGAAAGCTGGACTCACGTGGCAGGTTACACAAGGCTGTTTCTTGTCGCCTAGATTGCACATATATCCTATTATCAGCCTTTGCGTCAAATATACGAAGACGGTAGGTACGGACATCGCGTTTTCTTCTCCCGGCACAAAAGACAGGCCCCACGACGTCGTCTTTGCTCCAGCATCATGAATCTTTGAAAATGACCTCTACCCACGGTATCCCCTTTCTCACCCATGTGTACAGACAAACCAAGAGAGGGGAAAAAAGAGGTGGGGTTGGTTGCCTAATAGGTCGTGTCACCCGGGGTCGAATAACTGATACCCAACACTGGCCACTCAGCTGAGCTGCTTGATGCAGCGGGGAAGGCAATTAGTAGAAGGCACGGTCGTATTGCAGTTGAAAAGATGGGATTCATCATAACTGCATATGCATACAACAGTCCGCTGGACCTGGCGTAGCAGAATCGCATATTTACTCTTCTGTCCGAAGCCACATGTGATCAGACCCCTCTATTCCTCCAAAAGGAAAAGGCTCTCAAAGGCACGGAAAGCCTCATAGCTGCAAGGCCACACTATATTTGCAGCCCTAGGCAACAGTCGTGTAAGCGCTGTCTTAATCAAATACCTTTCTGGTAAGAATGGTCAGTCGGGTACGTAAGCGGATGGATTGGCAACCTGTCTGGGATTGCGGCTAATTATTTCAGAGGTTCTTTTCGACCACGGAATTCCGTTCCAATGCTGAAGTTTCAGGGGTTTCTTAAGGTACAAACTATCCCATGGGCTACATGCCGAGCGGGAACCCCCCCGTGCGGGGTAAAGCCAGTTAAAAAAGGTAAAATACACTAAGAACTGGTTTGAGCCAATCAAAGACTTCTTTCTCTTGGACTTTGGGGCAAAATTAGGGCCACACTCGATACTTCCCTTTGGGTGTCATGTGGCAGCCGATGAGATAGGCTTTCTTGCTGACCCAAGGAACACACAACGTTTCTTACCAGAAAGGCAAAATGTGTGTTGTCAGGCGACGCGAAGGCAAATCTGCAAAGTCTGTTTAAGACCGAGAAAGGCGGCAAATTCGGTAGATACCTAATTCCCGTTGCTGGAACATGACATCGCCCAACACAACCCAAAACACACCTACCTTGCGTGATGTCTCGGCGGTAAGTTGCCATAGGGGCCATGATGCGACAACGGGCCTTTTCCTCCCTGTCTTTTCGTCCTCATTGTTTGATATGTGCCTGCAATAGCCGCGACATCAAAATCTGCTTTTAAGAGCACTCTAACTCTGAAAGACCGCCATTCAGCAAGCATCGGATCATTTAAATGGTAGTCCTACTTGAGGCAAGCAAGATTTCCTTCAGATGGAGGATGGAACTATAAATTGCCATGAACTGTTCGAGATAATACATAACACACATGAGATCACCACGAACATGGTCTTTGCTTTTGAAGATGCTGCTTGTTCCAGCAGAGTTTATGTTGGGGGCCTGGAATCGGGCCGCTATTGCTGTAACTCAAACTACCGCTCAGTCTGGTGAAGGAACAGAGCATCACCATGGCACGTCTGTTGTTTGTCCTACTGGTCTCAACGGTCACAGGGTTCTTCGTCCGTTTCAATTGGAAAGACGTCCGGCGACAACAACATCAGCAAGCGCCGTTGCTGTTATCCTCAACCTCCACCTGCCTGAGCCTAGAGGACGGGTGGCAACTGGCGACCGACTTCCAAGCCTTGATCCGCAATTACTCGGCCTCCACGGCGGACCGCCTCGTATCTCCCGAGGTGAAGGCCCACTGTGATGGCATGAATTTACTGGCGGGCAAGCCACTGGGCGAGCCAACGTACCGCGACCGAGACGAGCTCAAGTCTGCTCTGGAGCGACAGAGTGGTCGCCCGACGCCCGTCACGCTGCGGACAGTCGATGTTGTCACGTGCGACACGATAGTGCTCAAGTGGACGGCTGCCTTTGGAGAGGCGAGGTTGCCTGTTAGGGGCATCCAGATCCTTACCGTCGAGAAAGCTGGTCCTATGAGAGGTTGGGCTATCAAAACTATTGACACGGAGTTCAACAGCCTTGCGTATCTCGTCAACCTAGGCGGCACATACAAGATGCCAGAAGGTGGTTCCGACTTTCAATTTTAGTGTGGCTAAGTGCTGTTTATATTCTGAAGCGCTGGAAAAACTTATACTGTGTCTTAGGCTGTAATGCTGAAAATAATAATATTTATAGTCTCTTGCTTAAATCTTAATTGAAAAACAAAAGTAATACCTATAAATTATTTAGAGTTTACTAATTATAACTTAGTAGATATAGTAAAAGGTGGTCTATAAGAAGATCTCATCTTTAGGTTAGTGATTATTTAGATAGTAAGGCTAAGCTGCTCTATGTAGGTTTTAGTCTTAATATCACCTATTAAACCTTCTATTTGTTATAGCAAGAAAATAGTAGGATATATCTTAATGCTTTAAAGCCTTTTAGTGACGATTTTCTCTTTTTAGAGACTAAAAGCTTAGATAAAGGAAACCTAAACAAAATAAAAGCTATCTTTTAGAGCTGGTGCCAGGCGATTATGAAGCCGTTGATAATGTATCAGCCAAACCATCGCACGACAAGCCGCAGGCCTACGGTTGATTCTTCCAGGCGGCCTCAGCGTACGGTTCAACACGTAGAGTGCCGTTAAATCTTTTCTTCACAAAGTCTATAATCTTGGGGAAGCTGCGGCAGGTGTGTGGACGGTCCGTGTTGATGTAATTTGTTCCCAATCCGAGGCGATAGGTGGATGGGATAGGTGTCAAGTCGGCAGTGCATACCAGAAGCTGCAGCAGCGACTCTATGCAATGGTCCCTGTGCAAGATTCCATGGACGGAATTCGGGTCGTGGTAGGCCCGGGATGGAAGGCTTTACGAATGTGGTCCTAGGTATATCGTGTCAAAGGCGGCCATTATCACATGGGGGAGAAAGGCCACGGTCGGGGATGGGGGGTATCACTTGCCAGACAGTGGATGAGGTGCATGACCTCGACGCTGGTTGTGGGGGAAGGAAAACGTTTGTCGAAACAGCGCCTTCGACGCAGTTGTCGATGACAAAGGAATATGTGCCACACATACGTGGCAACGTAGCCTCCTGCTCTTGGTTCCCAGTATTTCACATATTCCGGACCCCATGCTTCTCGAGCCTCATCCTCGGTGACGATGAAAAAGTGACCTACATCGCATCCAGGCATCTTCGTTAGCTGCCGTGCACTTACGCTTCGCCGGAGGATCTTGTGTCATGCGTATACTTACCCTCGCCCAAGTGAAGATCGTACCAGTTGACGTCGATTTCTCTGCTTGGCGTACCCGTGAATTTCAGTCTTTCCGATCCATCCTTTCGCCCAGGTATGTATTCAGTCCCTTCGTCCATAAAGGCTGGGGTCCCCTCGAAAGTCGAAACGTGTAGCTCGATGTGCTCGGCTGCTGCTTCTATTATTGGGAATCGAGTAAGCCTATGGGCATCCGGGCGATAAATATACAAATGCTATCGACTGGAATAGATGAAATGACAGAACACAGAATGCAAACGTGATAGACAGAGAGAGAGAGGGAAGACGGGAGAGAGAGAGCGAGAACGAATGGGGTGTCAAGAGACGAAGACCTACTAAAATCTGTCGCGTATCCCGTCTCAAACGTTCCAAAATGGCTCGCAAATGGCCGCCTCGCAGTGAGCCAGATCGAGAACCCGGCGAAGAGCAAAGTGGTCGTGAACCATAGCCACACAGCCCATCTCAGGCGCCGCCTCTCGCGTTCCCAAGCCGCTTGTTCATGGACCTGGTTCAGAAACCGGGTTGTCTCGTCGTCGGCCTCCGTGCTGTAGCTTAATCTCCGGATGGACTCCACGGACGACATGATATGTTTCCTAATGACTAACCTTTCTCTGAGGGCTGGTCGGATAGGCCGTGGAACGATGGGCTGGCTGACACATGGAGTGGATTTATGCTGTCCTCCAAGGAGTGGAGTGGGCTTACTGTTAGCACGGTGGCCCATCGGCTAATTGGGAGCATATTTAGGCCTGGTGGTGCCGAACTCAATCTCGAGAGTTGTCATTACTGCACTTGTTTTGGTGTCTGCCTAATACCCATGCAGGGAGGGAGGGAGGGGGGAGAGGGGCTGACCTCTATCACAGGCAGACATTTCTGATGGCTATCATGATGATTCACATCATCACCCATACCTAAGTAGTGTCAAATTATGGAGAGAGAAGTCAGAGATCTTTTGTTTGGTTTGTGATATTCTGAAGCTTAAGCGTCTATCTCGTGGCAAAAAACAAGGATTTTGGACTACGGCAAGACCGTCCTAGATGGAAGGCGTCAGGCGATTTTCTCTACGCAGCAGCAATTGGCAATCCGTCCCCTCGATACTCGCCACGGAGCGAGTGCTCCTCCGTGGCGCGATACTGCTCGGCAAACATGAAAAGCAGCGCGTAGTCTTTACACATGTGCTGATATCCCCAACCTTCGCCGCCACTCGCGTTGGCCTGCTTCACTCAAGGGTCGCGTCGCCCGCGCACATGATGCCCTGTCGCAGATAGTCCCAGCAGTCAGAAAGGTGGTCCACATGGACCCTTTCCAGATGTCCGTCCCGCGCGTGGACGAAGGCATCTCTTGCAATGTACTGGGAAGTAGAGGTTACTTGTCAGCGATTCTGCGCTCATGGTTCCCGACTTGCTTCGGCTCACCAGGCAATGCAGTTGGTGGAAGACGGACAGGCGTGCCTTTTGCTCAGGCAAGGAACGGTCTAGCCCTGGCATGTATGGCAGCACGCTATCCTCTCCCGTCACATTGATCCAGCCGTTGCCTTCTGTGATGGGATCAGAGATGCGCGCGAGTTTTATGCTTCTTTTGTACGTTTTGTGACTAGACGTAAATTAAACGCAACTCTCGACTTTTGTGGGGAAAATAAGGGGAATGCTCTTGATTGTGAAAGCATTGTATCTCGGAGGAATAGCGAACGGCTCGACTCACTTGGCATTAACATAGCCCATTTGTCCTCAGTTGTGACATTAGGCCCCTGGCCGAATATCGGTTGGGACAGAAAGATGTGCTTGTCTACCCTCTCTGGCGGCATCCAAGAAGGCCGGCTCGGCCCATGACGTCCCCGCAGAATGATTGCTAGAGCAGCGATGAGCGCTGAGGAGAGCGCGATATATAGTCTCGGAGACCATCTGGCTCTGCTATACCCCGCCTTGTGCTCAAGCAGATCATGCATTTCGGGCTCAGGCTGTGCGAAACCCTTTTCTAACGACAACGATGACAACGGCGAACGGGGATATTTCTCGATCTTAGAAAACTCCATCGTGGTCGTTGTATGAAATTGGCGTGTTAACACGATCAGTTGTCGGATAGTAGGGTCTGCTAACGGATATAAGGAATCAATGTTGTGGATTGGGTATTCCATATCCTTTCTTAGCAGAAAGGCAATTTCCTTCCCCCGCCCTTCGGCACCGAGAGGGGCTCCTCGTTCTGACCCACCAGTCTCCGAGGGTACGCTATAACAATAATATCGGAAACGCATGCCCGCTCCCCTGGTCGTATCCCCATCAAAGATTTTCTTTTCACCTCTAAGAAAGATGGAAACCCTGTTGAGAGACATCTGGAGTTTGGAGTTAGGCACTCCTTCGGGTGAGGCACACCTCTCATGCCTCTTTCGTAGACTAATCGAGACTTTCTCCAGCTACCATTGGCCTGGATGATGAGTTCTTGTCTCTCGGAGGCGACTCGTGCAGTGCTATGAAGGCTGCTCGGCGCTGTCGCCTGGCTGGCCTTCCAGTCTCCACCGTTGACATACTTTCCGAGCCAACCATTAGCAGACTTGCACGCTCGATCGAGACGAAGAGAGTGGGCGCCGCCGACGCTAATGGCAAGGAGACCGACACCCATCCCTATAATGACGAGCCTTTCACACTGAGCCTACATGGTTTGACGCTACCTCCTGACGTGTCCCCAGACAACATTGCCTATGTACTGCCGTGTGCGCCGATGCAGGAAGACTACTACCACCTATTTTCAACGAACCCGGCGCCCGAGAGACCGGGGATCATGACCACCTGCTATGAGATTCTCTTCCGAGAGGGCCAGGAACCTGTAGATCCGTACAGGGCGGCAAAGGCGTGGCAGGGCATCGTCGACCGCCACGCCATCTTCCGCACATGCTTCATGCCCCTTGCCGATCTGGGTGTGACGTCTTCCCTTTCAGGACCGTTGCCGCCAGAGACGGTTATGCAGCTCGTGATGCGCCGATGGCCCGTCGATTGCGCCGTCGTCCACGTCGACTCGGACAGCGAGCACGATGTTAAGCAATACAGCGCGGTACACACGGCCAATATGCTGTACCGGATGAAACCGGCCGCCTGCGTCTCGGTCCGCCTGTTCGTCACGCCCTCGGCTCGCGTGTACATGAACGTCGTCCTCTGGCACATTGCAGCCGACTTTGTGGCCACGGGCGTGTTCCAGGTCGACTTTGACCGCTTCTACCGCGGCGCCCTGCCTGATCGCCCGGCGCCCGGCTTCGAACTGTACGTTCACCATCTCGGCCTGACGACCCGTCGTGGCCAGGCCGCAGTGGAGGCCGGCACCCGATACTGGATCCACTATCTCACCGGCGCCGAGCCGTGCAGGATTCGGCCCCACCATCTCGGCGTCGTCGACCGGTGCCCCACCCGGCACCTGTCTTCACCGACCGTCTACTTAGATCCTGACGGAAAGGAGCTTACCTGTGTCACGAACCTCGGCAGGGCCTCATCTCGGTTAGCTGTCGCAGGGCCAGCCGCCTCGTTTTGCCGTAAGTACTGCGTCTTACCCTCCAGGTTGCTCAGTCTCGCCTATGCCCTGACCCTGTCAAAATACACTGGCCATGAAGAGGTGTGCATCTCCTACCTCGTCTCGGACCGCGACCGCGACATTCCAGACATCGATAAAATTCTTGGCATGATGATCACCTACTTCTATGCCAGGATAAAGGTGGTCCCGAGGGCGCGCGTGGCCGACTTGATACAGCGCCTCCACGCTGATGACCTGGCCCATAGGAGACACCTGATCTACCGCCCAAAAGACGTCGCCCATGCCCTTGGATACGATAAATCAGCTGGTGATCTCTATGGTGTGCTCCCTGTGACAAATGTGCGTTTCAACGACCGCCGGATAGACATCCTAGAGGGGCTAGAGCTGTCGTATCGTGGTGTCGTCAGTAACCTCATCCAAGAAGTATGTTGTGCGATGAAATTGCTTTTCCCCCTCCGTTTCGCCTCTTCTTTTCCTTTATTTGGAATGGCTCATATGTGTGCCAGAATGTACAGTCTCTAACTTGTGCCGTGCTGACTTGTGTGCGTGTGTTTCTGTGATGTAGTTATTCATCTCGCTGATCGTGGTGCCCGAGGCCGATGGGGAACACGTAAAGGCAAATTTTACGTTCAAGAGACTATGGTTTACTGAGGAAAGCGTACAGGCAATGGCCGACACTTACGCTCGCATCTTCCATGCGATTGCATCCGGGACTTGCGAGACCGTGGCAGATGTCATGTCACGCATTTAGAGGACCGTCCTGAGACAAAGAGTCGGGTGAATACGAAGTGTTGTAAGAAGCCTACGAACTAGGTATAAATAGTTCAATACTACTACGTTGCAGTCACCAGGAGAGTACTCAAAGTACAGTTTGTTGCGTTGTTCGTGTCATATTTCACCATCTGGCAAGAAACCGCGAGCCGTTTTTTTTTTTCGCAGGACCGTTCCTGGGAAATCTTTCTCTCATCCAGCGTTTCCACAGGTGGCCCTATGGCTGAGATTGCATTGCTCCAGATCCTACTGCTTCCTACAGACCACGTATATGTCACTTATTGAGGCGCAAGCCGTGTCGTCTTCTATCCAATCTTTCCATCCCTTGTGGAGCTCTTCAAGATTTATTTCATGTCCGATGCAACGTGCCTCGTGTTCAATCCGGGCACGAGCTTCCGGATCGGCGCTGGTGCGAGCGACTAAGCCACCCCAATTCTCACGCTCCTCGCGTGAACACACGACCCAGGGCGCCTGGCCTACCCTGATATCCTTGCTTGAAAACCCCTAAGCCGAGTCAGACACTGGAATAAGATCATATGTGAACACTTGACCAGTCTCCCCTCTGCCGATAGAGAGCGAGGGGAGAATTAGGGCTTCTTACCGCCGCTATTGCGTATGTCTTGAGCTTCCTCCCAACGTACGGATCGCACCCCTTAGCCTCCATAATTGCGCTAATCATAGCGTAGGTACGGCTTATCTAGTACAATCAAGTTGAGGCGTGAGCTGTGAGGCTCTCAGGACAGGGACTGGCCGGAGAAGCCTACCGCCGTGTTTTCTGGCCACATCATAAGACACGCCCTGTCCGCCTCTTTACAGCACACGAAGCCGCCGGCCCTGACCGCGGAGCGTAATTCCACCAGAGCTCGAGGTGCGTCGGTTGTATGCATCACGACGTTGTGCGTATGGGCTAATCAGATGGCGGTGTTGCCTGATTAGCTCATCATCCTTATGGCAGCAGCGGTATTCTTCTATTCTTGTCATTGATTATTCTCTGGTTGCTCTCACCAACGTCGCATGATCCCTTGATTAGTTCGAAACCGGGCTCGCTGGCTGTAGGAGCCAGGTCTAAGGCATCCCCGACGGCGAAGCGAATGTTGTGAACATTGGCTTTGTGGGCGGCGTCGCGAGCCTGGCTGATCACGGCCGGGCTGCCGTCAATGGCCAAGATGGTCGCCGATGGATAGCGCTTGGCAACGTCAATTGTGATGCTGGCGGGGCCCTGTGGAGGGAGAGATTGCGAGGCACAGTGGTAAGCATAAAGAAGACGAGCATGGGGTCGTTTGGTGTACATACGCATCCAACATCTAAGAAAGTGAAATCTGCAGGAAGAATTTCAAGGATGGGAAGTAGATAAGACACCGAGTTGGCTATGGTTCGGTTGGAGATGTGAGCGTTTATGGTGTCAACACCATGCCCTACGTAATTTCTGGTCACATCTAGTCGTGATTGCATTCTGACACCATGAAGTCGTCTCTATAGTGCTGCAATATTAGTGGTATGGAGACCAGGAGGGGGAAGACGCCTTTAGACAAGGTAGGAAGGGAGTGTTGTAGCTACTTCACCAACTATGGTCAGCCGTACGATACTAGCTACACTACCATTGATGCCAGGACCTTGCGCATTAATCATTCTACGCTCCTAGGTGCGGTGGTGTGGTTGATACAGCCAGCTCTTCCCTAAACCCAGGACTGACGGTGGTTACTACATAATACAGTCACTTGTCGTGACACCTTTTGCGAGCTGTAGTTCGCGAGGCTGTATGCTGCAAGGTCACTGGTCGCAGCTTGACGTATTACCGGTCCGATGGTTCAGTTCGTTGGTCTTGCATTTACAACACAGTTACCCTGCGAGAAAGGTAGGTCAACGTGAATCAATAAGCGACCCGACCCTCAATCACCGAGATGCTGTCGAGAGATGTGGGCATGATTGGCTCCGGAGAATTGGAAAGGTTATCTGGACCTGTGGAAAGCAAGACGGGATTAAGATTCGTCGGCATGCGGAGGCGATGAGGGGCTGGAACCATAAACTATACTATGGGAGCTGATACGAACCGGGCATTTGATTTTCTCCGTTCTGCTCGAACTCCCTGGAAAAGCAAATCCGATATCTCGGTCGAGGCTCCGGAAGACCGAGATTGTACACATGGCCAACTTATTCAAACAAGCTCCAGGTTCGGCCCCGCAGCTGAACTCTCTGCAAGACATTGGCAGAGTTGTAGACTAACAGATGATACGGTTCGCCAACTTTTTTGGTGAACTCACGCTTTGCACAAACCTTGATGCACGCAGCGCAATTATGTATTGACGCGTATCCAATGATTTCGACTAGTTGCTTCAGTCGGGCCGCGAGTTTCTCGTTAACTTCCCGGCCCGTTGGGGCAGCCTGGGGCAGTCGTCATTGGTTCGCGATGGCAGACGCATTCGACGCCAAAGAGAAATGGGAGAAGACAGTTGGGGAGAATTAAATAATTGATCACTCAAGCTTTACAATCGCTCACTATCATTTGGGACAAACACAGGTACGTGCTGATAGGTGATCTTTGGCTAGGATTCCGGGGTTGAGCATTGTCCTGTCTCACGTCTCGACCTATTGGCGATATCTTACACGATTATCCGCTTGTTGTAACGTAGTTACAGATAACTATCGATTGCAACTCGCGCCCAAGGTTTGCTATGCCACGCCATACCCATTACTCCGAGGAAGAGGCGGACGAGCGTCGCAGCTCCGATGAGAAGGGCAACGATTCCATATCCAGCGACACCACGTTGCTACTGAATGATGCCGAGTTCGTCAAGTGGAAACAGAGGGGTGACTCGGGCCTGACCGAGGACTATATCCATACAGTAGAGAGGCATCGTCACCGAGGTCACTATCGTCATCTGATCTCTCTGCTGTTTCTTGTCTCTGCATGTCTCAACGTGTATCTGGCCTTTGGTCGCACGCCGCGAGTTCTCACGATGCACGACGTCGATGTGGGATGCGGCGCCTTTCCTCTAGGGACTGATCCTTCCGGCTATGTTCCACGAAGTGAGTTATCAACACCTGTGCAGCGAAATCAAAAGGACTTGTGTTGTGGTGTTACTGTGAGTATGACTGATGAAACGAACCAGATATTGGGTATCCACTTCGCTGGACCAAGTGGGATGAGAAAGACCAATTTTACATATCCCCCAAAACCTTCGACAGCTGGGAGAACATACAAGAGTCGGCAGAGCGCCTGAGAGCCGTCCACAATGGTATGGATATCTAATCCCGCTCGGCCTCGTACTCTAACCAGCTACAGACGTCTTTATTCACTCCAATGGCCAAAAGGCAACATACCTTGCCTACGATGGCGTGCGCAAAGAGTTGCCTCCCGAGGCCGGCCAGTTCGGCCTCGAGCTATACGGAATCCAGGCCTTTCATCAGATCCACTGCGTGGTGCGTATGGTAGACCGTTGGTTGGTCTGATGTTCCTTGTATGTTGACATTTTACAGTATGTCCTTCTCGAATCCGTCGGCTGGGCACGGCACAACCGCCCCTCGCAGTGGGACGGCGACCACATTGCCCACTGCCTCAACACGATGACGCAGGCGGCGACTTGCCTCGCCGACTCCCGCCCCTTCGCCTACGTCGTGCCGGACGGCCACCGCACCGATGGCCAGCAGAACTGGTGCCGCGACTTCGGCGCGCTGGTTGACTGGGTCAACGACCCGGTGCGAGACCACAATTTCCACTATGAGCTGGACTCGAACGATACAGACCACTTCATGCCCATCTACCGCAACGGCTCTATCGCTGGGAAGCCGGTAGACAAGTCAGTCTGGTGAGTTGGGCGACACGAAGCACGTGGCAGCCCTAGTAGAAGCCCAGATGACGGACTGGTGGACCATTCTGAGTTAGGCCGTTTTTGAATACATACTCATGTCAAAAATAAAGTGTTATATCTGAGTACTTCTACGTCATATTGTTACAACATCGCTCACAATCAAGAGATCGTCAACACTACTTTTATGTGTCTAATGACAAAATGGCAATACAAGTAGAATCTGACATTCCCCTCCCAGCTTCTCTCCCGGAGAGTCACACCTAGACATCGACCAGGCATCGAATTGGTTCTCTAGGTGGATAGATGCGTGTGATGTTAGGTTTATCAATCTCCCACGCCCTCGGCCGTCCATTCCACCAGATGCAGTGCGACGTGTGCGTGTCATTTCGGCAGTGTGAATCAAGAACCATTGGCTCCCCGGTAGCGGCGGCGTGCTTATAGGCCCGGTGCTGGCGTTCCCAGATGTAGGTGCAGTGTAGATGGTGGAATCCGCCGTCGGTCCAGAGCCCCAGTTCAGGATGGCGGCCGCTCAGAACGACGTCCCACGCGACTCGGCTCTCCTGCTGCCGGTCCAAATAGAAAGTGCTGTTGACGTCCGCCACGTACTGACTATAGAGGTCTGCGTTGTGGCAATGCGGGGGCACCCAGGCACTCATAAGCAGGTCGTACACGCACCCAGCGGCCTCAGCCTGCGTCCATGACGGGCCACATGGCGGTCCCACTGCGAGAGGATCTTGTTTACTCTCGAAAGGTCGCCCATCCGTGAAAGGCGAAGATCGGAGCAGGTAGAAGACGGCGGCAAGCACAGAGACCGATCCGAGGGCAGCCACAGTTTCCCAGCTGAGAAGGTCGCATAGCCGTCGACGGCGAAGCTCCTTATGCTCCTTTTGGCCTAGAAAAGATTCCAGTAGATGAATGTCTTCTTCTTCAAACTCGTCCATCATCTAGTGACATGAGCGAGCAAGTATTGAGACGATGCCAGTCTTGGTAAGCAGATGAGGCTTTTTGTTAAGCTTACCTTCGTAAGCTTACACCAGATAGACACTTCAACCTAAGAGGAAGTGCAGCTGGATATACAGAATGGGGAGTGCGGGGCAACCGTATGTCTGGATGCTACAATTATGGACTCAAGGCGTAAATGGCAAAGAGTGATTACCATGGGACTGTTGTTATTCTCCGCTTGGAGCATGTTGCGGGCCGTCCTACCCTGTTTTCCTTGTCGGACGGCTAGGTTTGGACGTCCTCCGTATTAGTTTCTCGCACTCAAACTCAAGTAATGAGGTCTTATGAGGGATAAATGTGATTCGTTGGGGTGCGATAGGGCTTCGGGGTCTTGGGTGCCGCTTAACAGACGAGAGGGGGTTTCTTTGTAATGGCTTTTTTATGAGGCTAATCATAAAAGTTGGCCCTGAGCCTGCCCCTGCTTCTATGTGCACTCAAGATGCAACGACTTTGAGTATTGCTCGCGAAAAAAAGTCGAAGCCCAAACTCTTACCTCTGCTGCTGTTACCCCGTGAATCAAATAGCAGTCATGGCTCAAACTACCGCCGTTTCCTTTGAAGAAGGCTCGTCATGGAGGACGATGCCACACAAAGACCAGCTGCTGGTGCTTTGCCTCTCTCGGTTGTCCGAACCCATCACGCGGACAAGCTTCAGTGTTTGTTTCACCCCGTTTCCTTCAAGTAGCAAGAAAAGCTGACCAGGGCGCTTCTGAGGCAGACCTACATATACTATCAGCTTCAATCTTTAGATCCCTCGCTCTCATCGGCTGAGATTGTGCGTCAGGCCACATGGATGCAGACGGCTCTGACGGCCATGGTGGCGCTTGTCAGCCTGCCCACGAGCCGGGTCGCCGACTCTCCACGAGTTGGCCGCAAGGGCGTCCTGTTGATGAGCATGGCCGTCCTTGGGACGAGCACCCTCTGCTTTGGCTTCATACGCAGCTTCGCGCAGGCTATGGTTCTCCGCATCATCGAAGGAACGTTCAGCGGCGGAACGCTCGTTGTACGCACCATGATCCCAGAGATCGTGCCTGGCAAGCGGCATCGCGTCAAGGCCTTTCTTCTGTTGCCTCTAGCCTTTAACATTGGCGCCCTGGCCGGCCCTCCGCTTGCCGGGCTCTTGGTCGCGTATGCCCAAAGCCATGCAGCGACTAACGACTTCTTGGGTCATTGGACGTATGCACCGCCCATGCTGATGGCGAGTGGGATAATCTACGGAGCCTTTTTGGCAGTCTTCTTCTTGTTAGAAGAGGTAATTATTGTTCCTTTCTGCTCTGCCCTGGCACCAGTACTAGCTGTTCCTGCGCATCTCTCATATCCGCCCTGGTTGTGTGATTTACTAACCTGACCGTGTTTCCGTCACAAAGACGTTACCTGCCCTTAGAGACCAACCTGACATCGGGATCCGCATCAAGAAGGCTGTTGTGAGGCTTTGGCGGCGCTACAGGTCTCGCGGAGAATTCAAAATTGGCTACGAGCCCGCTAATACGCGGGACTCAGAGGATACTCAGGACTCAGATCCTCTTTTGTCACCACAGGCCGATGACGAGGCTCAACGCAGCAAACGCGAGCCCACACCGGCCCCCGCGGGTAGCAAGTTGCCTCTTAGAAAAGCTCTTACGGCCAACGTTCTTCTCGCGACCAGTTGCCAGGCGATGCTTGACGGCCTCACGGCTGGTTACAACACCCTCTGGCCTTTGTTTCTCAGTGATCCCCCCGCGTCCGCCGTCGTGAAGGGAGAAGAGAACTCCTCGTCCCCGCTGCGGTTCTCCGGCGGCGCCGGTCTCCAGCCCTACCAGATCGCCCTAACCCTTACGATCCTGGCTGTCACCGCGCTGCCACTGCAAATATGGGTATACCCGCGTGTCAGCTACAAACTGAAGCCGATCGGCACCCTGCGGTGCTTCCTGTGGTGCCCGGCTCTAGCCTTTGCTCTCTCTCCGCTCATCGCCGTCACCGTCAAGTTTCCTATTCTTATGTGGCTTGTCATCGCCGTTGTCCAGCTGCTCATGGTCTTGACTTCGGCCATGGTGGTGCCTTCAGCGACCTTGATGACCAACAAGTTGAGTCCCATACCGGCCTCCCATTCTACGTGTCTTCTGCTCGAGAACACATGCTGATAGGACTTGTCACGCAGTTCTGCTCCAAGCCCGGCTGCCCTGGCCGCAACCCACGGCTTGGCCATGACCCTGTCTGCAGTGGCGCGAACGATAGGCCCATTCGCAGTCGGTTACGTCTACGCAGCCAGCCAGGCCAGTCGCAACGGGGGTCTCGCGTGGTGGCTGATGGCCGGCACGGCCACCTGTATCGCTGTCATAAGCTGGTTTGTCAAGGATGGGACCGAGGAGGACACTCCTGCTACGCCGGTGCAGGAGGTCGTCGCGCATGTAGTAAGCACGAAGCCCGTCGGTAAAGCGATGGGTTGATGGTATGGGACGAAAAGATCTCTCCGTAGGAGATTTATAAGGCCCCCTTACCCGATTTACCCGATGTCCCGGGCTACTATCGCCTGAATATCACACATCTGGAGAGCTGGTATTTAGAGATACTGGAGACTAAATTGCCACTTTGCGGGCGTGTCCTGAGAAAATGAGGTGACTCATACTCTCTGTGTCCAATGTGGCGTTCACAGCATGCGATCGACTATGAATTCTCTTCTCATTTCCTAGTCCATGCCACTCACTCCTCCAATAACATACTTGAGAATCACACATTATAATTACATGACACGCTCTAAAATGGCACTTCAGGCCAGATTAAAATCAAAAAGTAATATGGACCCTTGGTCGGCAGGTAGCTTTATTTTGGGTTCTGAAGCTTTCCGGTCCGGAGCTGCTTTGTGAACCTACAGCCTGCTGCACATGGGATAAGTTTTGCGTGATCGAGGCATTGCAGCTGGAGCTTTGCCAATCGCACAACAATCCCATTTTTCAGCACCCGGCTATCTGCCAATCGTGCCGTAAGACATGCATGGGAAGCTCGCTAGATATTAGAGCCAGCATCTACTCCAAACACGTGTCGCACATGGTCGTTGGATTTGTTTATGTTAATTATCGACCTCGTTGACAGCACTATGGCCTTATGGCAGTTCCTGCGTCTGCTCTCACTCTTGTACCCTCTCACTCTTGCTAGCCACGATGGCTCCTTTGACCGGTGGCACCCTCCAGGCCCTGGGGACGGTATGAGGCTGGAATCTGTTCTGTAAATGAAGATGAGGGATGGCTGATAAGTCTGCTGAATGACAGTCCGCTGCCCCTGTCCCATGCTGAATGCGTTGGCAAACCACGACTTTCTTCCCGCCAATGGCAGGGGCATATCGCTGGAAATCACGACGCGTGCCTTGAGGGACGGCATCAACGTCGATCCCTACGTATCTAAGCTACTCTTTGACCACGCCATCAAGACAAACCCTGACCCAAATGCCGCTACGTTTGATCTCGACCACTTGAACCGCCACGGCATCATAGAGCACGACGCAAGCCTGACGTGAGATTCCATCCCCCACCTGCACATCCTAGAAGACTTGGTCCCAACATAAATGACACACTGACTGGTGGCCTTAGGCGACCGGACAACAGCTCTGGAGATCCGAGTGTATTCGACCCCGAGGTATTTAAGGAAACACTGCAGTACTGGCCCGACCCCATCGTCTCCGTGAAACAGGGCGCTGCCGCCCGACTTGGTCGGATTCGCACCTCAGCAGGCACCAACGTCGACTTCGAGATGAGGTTGGAAGACAATTTTCGTGGACTTGGGGAGGTGGCGGGGTTCTACCTGACCCTGGGAGACCGGGTCGCTGGCACGGTGAATCGCACTTGGCTGACCTACTTTCTCGGTAAGATTCAATTTCTCTGTTCTTCTGCTCCTCTTGGCCCTCCTATTTTTAATCTGATTTGGTATTTCTGTGCTCCTTGTCACTTTTGGCTACGCTGACACGGAGGGTTATTTTCAGAGAGAGAGTTCCTGCCAGTCCAATTTGGCTGGACGAGACCCCGCGACCCTATCACGCTCGAGGCATTACAGGCAGTCATGACCAAGGTCTACGAAGCGACGAAGGACATCATTCACGAGGAGCGCCACCAAGGCTATTCCGGTCCCAGGGAGGCCGACCAGCAGCATGTGCTTAGGGGAGCAACTTGAAAAGGAATTAAGCCTCTAAATTATCAAAAGTTCGACATTTATCGGAGGACCTGTTTCATTGAAGCGGCCGGCTCGTCTCAGCACAACGAGGCGATCAGGTTGCCAAGTCTAGCTATGTGTTGCTACGCACCAGAGTTCTGAACGGTAATAAGACATTAGATTTATCATATAGGTGTAGGTTTTTAATGCACACGTCATCTTGGGTGCTCGCCTAATATTCAGATCGGTTATTATGTATTGGAAAGTGATTCTCAACTGGCAACACAAAGATAACGTTTGACCAAGGTGTTTGTAGTCTTCAACAGCACTATGTATAGGAGTAGCTGAGTAAGTACCTCTGGTATCCTTGCGATCCATTCAATACCAGCCAAGGCGAGAGCCATGTCGTGTATGTGTGGAAATTACCAAGTAAAGTTTGCTCATGTGCTCCCGTTTGTCCGAAAACAAGCACCTCCGTTTAGAATGAGCAGCTGGTCTTTGCACCCGGCCTCCGCGTTTCGGGGAGGCAGAAAAGAGACGAAGTTGAAAATGTGGTTCTACCATACTTGGAACGTTTCTGTATGGCTGGCAGTTGGTCGATTAAAAGCTTGCGCAATATACAAGAGACCAGTCGGCTAACCCAGACCTCTGGATCGTTACATGGGTATCACCGACCCTGGTATCCTCCTTTCTCGTCCTTATGGAAATGGCAACGAGCAAGAATCCCTTTCTCATTCAGAACTCGACGGCAGGTCGAAGCTACGGCAGCGCCAGATCGCTCGCAGCTCCTCTATTCCTCATCCACGATGCTAGCGGCAACATTTTAAGCTACCTCAAGCTGGGCTTTCTGGGGGACGCTCGCAAAGTATACGGCATTAGCGATCCTCACTTCGGGCATGAAGGCGGTAGCTGGCTAAGCGTCGATCAATTGGCTCGGCACTATATCAAACTCGTCAAGAAAGTCATGCTCCGGGGAGACATTCTTCTAGGAGGTGAGCCATGCAATGCTACCCGTACTCCCCGCTCGCCCGTCTAAGATTTCACTCAATCCTCCCGCTCCCGCACACTTACGCTGCTGAGTTCATGAACACTTCGCAAAGCTTGACAGACATTGCACACAATCTGACAAGTAACCAGGGTGGTCGTTTGGGGGCATCGTCGCCATTCAGATGGCCCACATGCTTGCCGCAGAAGGCCGAGGCCTCGTGTGCTCAGGCCTGATTCTGATCGATACCATTTACCTTTCGCCGTCCCGCTCTCTCGGCTCCGGCGCAAACTCTAACCTTGCGCCCTCAATGCCCACCAACGTAACGCCTGACACCCGTGACGAAATCCTGGTCTCGCTGGTTCGCTGCCACATGCTCTGCTCATCGTGGTTGCCGCCCTCATGGACCTGCCGCCGGGTTCCACGGGCGGTGCTTATCAAGGCTACGGATCCGATTTCGGGCCAGCCCGAGCATCTCGGAGACCGCGACCCTACCGGAGACCGAAACCTTGGTTTGTGCAGGTTGGACGCGCAGCGCCATCAATTCGATCTTGGATGGAGCGAGACGCAGCCGGGGCTTGTCACAGCTGTCATCGACACGCCGGGACACCACTACGCCCTATTTGCTGATGAGAACGTATGTTTCTGTTTCTGTCCTACACATTCACTGCGTTTTCTTGTTCTGTGTCTATGCGGAACTGGATAATTCTGGACTAGGCTAAAACAGAGGCGTTGGCCTTTTGCAGATATCATCCACAACTGAATCACTCAAGCAAGCCCTCAGACTTCTGGAGGGCGACCAAGAACAATGACCGATGATAGCCGTGGTAAATTCACCAGCGGCGTAGTGTCAGAGGAACACCCAGAGGAACGCCCAGACAACAACGCAGCCCCTTTGAGCGAGAGGGATAGCCTCCTGAGCTGTCACAACTGTCAACGCCAACTACGCACCGACCATATTGATTCTCGGGAGACAAGTGTTCCACAACGGACGAAAATCTCCATAAGAGCCTTTGCCGAATCCATTTTGTGGATACAGTGGGCGATAATCTTTTGCCTTGCCATCATTGTTTGGACCCTGGAGGCGCAGCGGCAGGCATGTCTTTACAAACCGACAATGGTGCTCGCGGCGGCCCGAACCTGGTCAAATATCGAGCCGCTAGTTCCTGACCATGTTACCGCGGCCACAGATCCCCTGAATTACGGCTACTACCTGCCCGAGCCGATTCCCTACGATATCTTTAGCAACGTATCACTGATGGAACAGCGAATAGCGGAGCTAGAGTACGCCAATGTAGCCACAGGGGTGAAGGCCAACTCACAATACGGCGTCTACATTGACGATTCGGGCAGGCAGCAATTCCTTTATCCCAAGATCACCATCAACAACACCGAGGCCTATGTCATATCAGGATTGCACCAGATGCACTGCATGATGGAGATGCTGCGCGATTACGGCCTGCTCGTCAATGGGTTCCGCCCGCTGTGGAACGACCACCACGTTATTCACTGCTTCAACAAATGGTATAGGTCCATTGCCTGCTCTGCAGACAGTACGGCCGAGGGTTACCAGGAGCCATTTGGTAGTGTGCCCATGAGCGAGATCCGCCGCGCAAGCTGGGCCAGCAGCGTGCCGCGGTGCCGCGACTTTCGCGCTCTTGTGCGATGGGCTGAGGACCCGATACGTGCCCTGCCCTTCCACTATGATTCGGGTCTTAACGTTACGGCTGTTTCTAGGTTGTCGGAGGAGTGTGACTTGACTAAGTGCCGTGATGAGGCTGGCTGGAAGGGCCTGGACTGACGCTGATAGTATTAAGAGGTGTTTTGGTTGTTACATGTTTGGCCAGGGTTTTGTCATCATGTGAAGTCGAGGGGTGTTTTTCAACATCATGGATGGAAAGCTGGTTTTGGAGGAGATGAGTGATTGTGTATAAAACTACCCATTCTATCTAGACATTTTCAAGTTTCTCTCTGAAATACAACGACTCTGAGTATGAATCTTTTTACTTAACTTATTTCTGCTTACCACGTATGTTATAGATAATAGAATTTCATTCTTCAAGTCTTTCAGTCAGTTCAGAAGTATATACCCATCGACGTGGACAGGTTGAAAATCCCAGTGATAGAGGTCCCACATCAAATCACGGACGAGTGAGCCTTCCTTTAAGTGCCAAGCAAATAAACAACAGGTGATCATCTTTAAACCTAACGGATACTCGCTCCTGTTAATAAGGAGAACGTGTGAGTGAGGTTAACCACTTTTCAATAAGGGTATTTCCAGATGAACACCCGCAACACCATGTATCTGACTTATAGTATATACACCATAATCCCAAATTCAAGTTGCATCATAGAAAGAGGACGACGTTGCCAGCAGCTAGATCACAACTATGGACTGGACATCCAGACTTCCTCAGTGATACGCAATTAGTAGTCAATAAGCTTACGAGGTCGGCTTACATCATCTATCGATCCTTGGTAGCCTTTTCCAGCACTGAAAAATGAACTTCGTGACGCAAAATCTGTATGAACAGTCCTCACTGAGGGCCTACCACAAGTTTGCCGGCAGGCCCGAGTCTCCCGGATAAGGCCATATCTCGTCATACACGTCCTTCGCGCCCGGAGGTGAGATGATGGCGTAGCGGAGGCCGCGTTCCGGGGCGTTAGCCCAACGGCGGAGGCCGTCAAAGTCGCGGCACCACATCTGCTGGCCGTCGCCGAGGTGTTTCTCCGCACCATGGACGAGGGAGATCGGGGTGGCATCAGCCATGCACTGCGTAAGCTGCCGCATCGTGTTGATGCAATGCATGACGTGACCTGGCGTCCACTGCGAGGGCTCGCCGTGCAGGCGAAGGCCGTAGTCCTCGACCATGACAATCTGTGAACGGGAGGACAAGAGATCAGCCTATTACCCTGCAGATCAAAGAGTAGGCTAGTCATACAATGCAATGAATTTGATGGAAAGATCGTATGCCAAACACTTCGGTAGGCGTGGATCCATGGTAGGACGGTAACACGTTCTCCCTGCCGCCCCAATCCCGGTATCTGGTTTTCTGGCCGTTGGCACGTATATTCGTGGCTGCCCATTTCGAAAGAAGATCTTTTAGTTGGATCGGCGTCCAATAACGATGACGACAGGCAAAAGTGATGTGACGACGTGCTTACAATTCTGTAGCCACTTGAGGCGTCTGACAACACGTCTGATGACATCCAAGTTGTCGAACGTGTCCTCGTCCATCCAGTAAGGGTCTCGGGAGTCGTTGTAGAACGACCGCCACGAAGCCGGCTGGCCCACCCCTGTTTTGGGTCAGTCCCATACATTCTGTAAAGAACAGCGGTGTAATGGACTTGTCATGATCTATAGATACCCTGGGGAACGAGGCCCCATGGGTCAGCACCCAATGGGATCACGGGCTGTGAGATTCTAAGATAAGATTTGACGCCGAGGGCGAAGGCGCAGGCGGCGATTGTGCAGACAGCGAGGACGAAGAACAGTATGGTGCTGGCAGGGAGACGTCTTTCCAACGCCCGTCTCCTATTTTGGCAACCGCAATCACAACAGCATCTGTCGCCGGAGTCGTTGTCGTCGTCAGTGATTTCGTCGCGGGTTGTGCTATTGAGAGCCTCATACAAAGTCTTGGTCGATGGAGCCATTGTAGTTTGATTACCTTGCAAAGGAATTCGATGATACTGGAGCTCTGGTCTTTGCAAATAAGTTTGGCTGCTGCACTATTTTTCATGACATGCCATAGATCGTTTAGATGTCCAATAAGGCGTAGACAGCTCCGTAGCCTCTGGTCCTGTGCCGTAGAGTTTACGAGGCTTACAAAATAAATACCGGAGCCGAAGTCTCGAAGTCTAATCTACGACCATGCGTGATGATCCGGCTGCCCCAACTTGAACTTGTTTGGCCCAAGGCAAGGGTAAAAGCAGCAGAGCAGGTGCTTAGCCGTCATCTGATATGATGTACATGGCGTCCATGTCATTGACTTGGGGAACAGAATAATCCAGCAGCAGAGTCCTTTTTGCGCAGACCGTTACGTCACCTTAGCTTACCTCTCACGCCCTGGGAGCATCGTTACATGCCGTGCCAAACCCGCAAGGTTACGACGCCGTTAATATGTCTAATCCGACACTAATCTTTAGCTCGGTGCCCTCTGGGCGTTTTCCTCAGCCGGGAAAAGATCTAGTGGTGAAAGACCTACCCATGCCCGACGGGGAGGGCGTGCTGGTCCGCATCCAGCTGGCCTCTCTTGACCCATTTCTTCGCTCTCAGCTCAGGGACTCCTCCTCCGCCTGGACGTACACTCCCGCGCTACCCGTTGGTGAGCCATTGTGCACGAGCGCCGTAGGCACCGTCGTGAGGTCCGACGCCGTCCATGATCTCCCCGTCGGCGAGACTGTGTGGCTCGCCAGGGTCCCCTTGGCGCAATATGTAATCCTCGAGGTGTCAGTTGCTGCTAATCGTCGCCTGGTGGTGTCCATCGGGGGACGTGTGAAGGGTTACAGCCTTGATGCGGGTCATTGGCTGGGTGTCCTTGGTGTTGTAAGTATCCCGCCGTAAAAAGGGCTTTCTAGAACCTCCACCCCCTTTTCCGCGCCCGGCCTCGTTTTCATATCCCTTTTCTCCTCGGCGTATGACATGTATTGAAACACACACACCTCCCTGAGTCTATGGGCGAGAAGAATGATACGCTAATCTATCATGCTCTGGACATCCAGCCCGGACTCACGGGCTTCGCCGGCCTCTACGAGTGCGGCCGGCCTAAGTCCGGCGAAACCATCTTCGTCAGTTCGGCGGCAGGCACGGTCGGCCTGACGGTGGCTTATTTTAGCAAACGAGATGGGCTCCGGGTCGTGGGATCGGCCGGCTCAATCGACAAGGTCGACTGGCTCCGACAAACTGGCATATTCGACGATGCTTTTATCTTCAACCGCCAAGACAGCCACGAGACGGGTGAGTCGTTGTTGCGCCGCGCTGCCCCGGAAGGGCTCGACATCCACTTTGCAAGTGTTGGCGGTGCCCAATTGCGCGCGGCAGCGGCCTGCATGAAGGTCCACGGGCGGATCGTCGTGTGCGACGCCATCGACGAGTATGGCAACATCGGAGGCGCCGACGACGAGCCTGGCTGCGCTACGGTACCGGACTCTGCGTGGCTCTGGCAGCCTGTCGTCTACAAGAGGCTGACAATCAGTGGGTTCCTCATCACTGATCTGGCCGGCAAGTACATGGCGAGCTTCCAGCAGCAAATGGATGAGGGCATAGAGAAGGATGGCGGGCTCCCGAGGATTGCGCCGCTGCATGTAGTCCGCGGACTGGATAAGGCGGCCGAGGCGTTTGGGGATCTTTTCCGCTGTGGCAAGATCATGGGCAAGCTTCTGGTTCAGCTATATGATTCTTGACACGATGTCTTAGGCACGCGAGGCCCTTCATTTGCAAGGACATTTCTTCCATTCATTCGCCGTAGCATATACAGTGTTCTCACCAACGCATGATTGCAATCTGAATGCTACGGAGATTCCGCGCAACGTAGACCGTCGTGCAAACCTACAGGGACGAGAAAGGTAATGATGGCACTGATGGTCATGGCCACTAGGAATCCCAAGATGAAGAAGCTCAGCTTTGTTGCCACCGACTTATTAGTAGAGGGCCAATCGAGTTCCTCTTTGCTGGCCAAGTTTACGTTTCCGCTCTCATCATCGTCCAGCCGGTTATACAGAGGCGCATCGCCGCTCGACGTCTCTTTCTTTACACCGATTCGAATCGTTGTCAGTCGGTTTTTGTGTTTGGTAGCAGCGAAAGCCAGGAAAGACGGGCATACCAGTAGGTACCTCCGTATGAAGTTTACCATCGTTTTTTTTCCTTCGTTTGTCTGATACCCGTGTGCCTTCGAGCTGGGCCTCCCGTAGTTGAGATTGAGAACACTTTACTCATCGTGCTTCGTCAAAACAC
This sequence comes from Colletotrichum noveboracense, assembly GCA_026319125.1. Classification (NCBI taxonomy): domain Eukaryota; kingdom Fungi; phylum Ascomycota; class Sordariomycetes; order Glomerellales; family Glomerellaceae; genus Colletotrichum; species Colletotrichum noveboracense. The sequence continues at coordinate 6,441 of JANUHK010000354.1, read as the reverse complement.
CATATACTATCAAACACAGACGACCTGCCTCATTGAAGGAATGTTCCATATAGAATGAGTCGAGTGTCTGTTTTTACAACCCCGTAGTCTTTTGTAGACGGGCCAAAAGCGGGGTGGTTTATTAACTACTTATCTAAGATCAGAGTTGAGCGAACGAAATGGGACGGCTGGTCTGATTTTACTTCAAACGTTAAATCCCCCCGAGGAACCGAGACCAGCCAACTCTCATCAAAAGACATTAAACACAAACATGCACACACGCGCGCGCACACACGTACGCAGGGAGAGAGAAGGAGACTGGCTACTCACCTATCACTGTTCAGCCCCCCTCTGTTGCACGAATGAAGAGTTTCGAATCAATTGACCATCCCGTCGACATTCCCCTTGTCGTGGGCAGCACAAGCACATCCGCCGATGTATCCGCCAATACGCCGGCTGGCGAGAGGCCTCACACCAGTCTCTGGGTTATCTTGGCCTGTTCTGCGCCCTCGATGCCGTCAGTAATACCACACGGCAAAATCCGTGGGAGTAATGAAATGTGTGACAAATAGCTGAGCATGTACACAGTCTTCAATCCTTCTTCACTATGTTTACCGTCTACCTAATAGTAAGTCGGTCGGAGGAAATGAAACGCTAGTTGAATCACGAAATCAAAGGACCGCAAGCTGATTTGCAATTGATTCATTTCAGCCATATCTCACATCAGAGGTTGGTTTTGCCGTCTCCCAAGTCTCGCTGGTCCTCCTCGCTGGCCCTTTGTCTGGCCTGACGGTGGCACCCATCATGGGCGTCCTGAGCGACCGCTCCGGCCGCCGCCTCGGCCTTTTCACAACCGGCTGCGTTGCCATGGCCGCTTGCCAGATCATTCTGGCGTGGTCCCACGACCTCGTCGACGGCAACCCGGCCGCTACAAAATGGGTGAGCGCTGCCGCCATCTACATGGGCTGTATCAGCGCGCGTGCTTCCGTCGTTGGCTACCGCGCCATGGCTATCGACAACATCCCACCCCGGCAGCAGCCAGTCTTCAACCTCGCGAGCGGTCTCATGTCCGCCTCAGGGGCCATCATCACGCTTGTCGTCGGCGTCGTGACGCCTTCCTTCAAGGCCATCACCGCTGTGTGCGCCGTCCTCATCACGCTCAGCATCTTTCCCTTATGGGCTGTCCACAAGCCACCCGGCGTGGATCGCCAGGCCGTTGATCGGGGAGAAAGCGACCGCTTCGGGGCGGTGTCAGCCATCTTGTCGGTGCCGCGGACGCTGTGGGATGCGGCGCGACATCTTCCACCATGGATCAACCGCACATGCAAGATCCAGATCCCGTCGCAGTATGCGTGGTTCCCCGTCTCTCACTACTTGAGCAAATACCTTCAAGACAGCTGTATGCCAATCACTGTCGCCCTTCCGCAGCAAGCAAGCTGTTACCTTGCCCCAAGCCCTGATATTGAGTGCTTCTCTCTGCTCCGCCGTTCTTTCGGGCTGACCAAATGGAAACCAGATGTTGCCACTCTTGGAAGGGGCTTCGAAGCTGTCGCGCCGGACGTCAGCGCACGAGCTAGCGTCCGCGTCCTTCTGATCGCCGAGGTCGGCGCCGTTCTCCTGCAGATGACGGTCGTCCGGCTGTGGGACGCGTCGTCAGCGTCGACGAAGCCCCTTCGACGGTTCATGGACGAGGACATGGTGGCGCTGCGGCGCGTGTGGGCTCTGGCTTTCGCGGCGCTGGCCGTGTCAACGCTGGCCTCGGTCGTGTTCCGGGCTTCGTTCCCGGCGGCGCCCATCTGCGCTGCCAGCATTATGATCATCTCGCCCTTGAGTGTATGGGTGCCCTTTACCATCATCTCGTACGAGACAGCCGTGGTACACGAAGAGAAGGGCGGTGACCAACCGACCCCTCGGTCGTCGGCCACCCTCTTTTCTATCCACGAGATGGCCATCACAGTGGGTCAGGGCCTGGCTGTCTTGACGAGCGGCCTCATTAGTCTGGGGATCGAATACATGGACACGGGACTTAGCAACACAACGGCATTTCTGTTTGCTCCCGCCGCCATGGCTGCCGTGGTTGCTGCTCTCCTGTGCTGAGAAATCTTAGAGTTGAGGATACATAATCATATCCTAACAGATCAATCAGGTTTTAGTGGATGAAAAAAATGTTCATTTTGCAACTAGGTCTGGTATCGAGAAATATCACGCCCAAACCCTTTAAGGGTTTACAGGCGCTTAATCTACGTACTTTCTGTATACCCCAATCAATCAAGTTGATGTTTTGTTTGATCTTGAACGCATGAACTACCGTTGAATTTGTAGATGGGTGTGACATGTTCATCCAGACTCACACATACCGAAGCTCTGCCTTCTCGACGACACTGTTCACTCTCTTCGGTTCTTCTTCACCAAGATACACAGCTCAACCCTTCCTCGTCACATGGATATTTAGGCTTGACCTATGGTCGTATTCGTGTTCAGCTCGATATCATTTCGGAAGCTATAGGGTACTCACTAGCTGCCAGTCTGAAGGGTAAGGCACAGCATGGACGGTCAGCTTGTCCATATCGGGCACTGGGCTCTCGAGGATGATGTTGACCAGGTACGACGTGCAGTGGATGGTGTGGCTGTAGTTGAAGGGCGGATCGAAGCCCTTGGTCAGCCACAGGTGCGTCTGACGCAGCGTATACATGCAGTGAACGACGTGCTCGCGCTTCGTCAACCACAGAGTCGTCAGGACGCGGTTTGCCGGGTCGACCTCGACAGTGCCCTCGGCGTCGTAGAACCGGTGCCATGGCCCCGCGTCGAGGAACCCGCGGATCAGCTCCTGGTTGTCAGGGTCCTCGACAAGCTCACGCCGGTACCAGTGGAAGCTGATTGGATCCCACACGCATCCACGCTCATATGCAACTTCTGGCCTGGCGCCGTTTGGTGCGCACAAGTACCCGGACATGTCGAGCTGCGGACAGCTATTGCAGCTTCGAAAGAGACCTCCCTTCATAACCGTATCGCGGAGCATGTTGTAGAGCCATGCTGCGGTCATGACTAACGCCAGCAGTAAGACACAAGTCGATGCCGTATTTAGTATAGGCCGCCTTCGGCGGCTGCTGAGTGCTACTGCCTCCGTGGTTGGAGTTGAGAATGAGTGGTAATCGGATTCATCTTGTTGCGATCTCCAATGCATAATGGTGTTTTTGGAAAAACACCATAAGGTAGATTCTATTCTATCACTCTGTTGTTCAGTTGTGCCTTCAACTTTTTCTTGCTCCTTACTTAGCTTTGAAGACTACACAACTGAAACGCTAGACGTCTTCCTCCCAGTCCACAACGAGTGACCTTTCGCTCACCGCCACAGCGAATACATTGGCATCGGCGACTACCTGCACCGCTCGTAGAAGAAACATTGCGAGCCGATAATTAAGTTAAAGTTCCCGGAGAGTGGGGCTGTACGGGCTTTTAAGCTACGGGGCCGACCGGAACCTAAAGCTCCTCGCTGGTCAGGGCACCGCCGGGCCGCTGACCTATCGCAAGAGAACCTTGTCACTAGCAGCGCCGGTGGTTGTCAGGCTTTTCTGATCGCGATGACTCTGTTCAGGGAGCAACAAAATTACGGGTACTTCGATCGGTCGGCAGGGGCCATGTGGATGGGCGGGCTACCGTTCTGAACCGTTCTGGAACGAACACCTCTTGCAGTATCACCAACTAAGCTGGAAGCTTATTGGAGGAGCAGGTTGGTGAACATAGCTCCGTCACCCGCTTGTACTTGGATTGAGGGGCATTTGTGTTGAGTAGCACAAGAGTTCTTCAGGAATATGCGGTTCTGGAAGTGCGACCGGCGGGGCAATGTCGCCTACGTGAGCCTTTCCACGTCGTCGCCCTGTGAAGTGGTCAACATGTCGTTGGACGGCCACAACGTAAGACCAAAGAACGGTCTTAGGACCTGGTGCGGGTGCTTCTTGGTCATCTTACTGTGTGTTAACTCCCTAGCTATGACAATCCTGGTATTGGCGACGGCCAAGGTCAGCCTTTGGCTCGCGGCGCCTCTTGGGAACGATCCAAACGGCTTCGTCCCGGCCTCTGTGGGCGCGCCGCCGCGCTGGAGGACTTTTGTACGTAACGAAAGCAACCCGTACCACATACCGGACAACGTGTTTGCGAGCGAAATTAAGACGAGAGAGACCGTCGAGAGGCTGATACAGACGCACTGTAAGTGACGGACGATCCCCTTCCCGCCCGGCAATTATGGGAAGAGGCTCTGATCAGAAGAGAGACAGCTTCGGCAGTCCGCATCAACGGCCGTCACGCTCGCTGGGTCCATGACGACGGCAGCAAGTCCACCTTGCAGGCAACATTCACGCCGCCTAGCATGGGCCAAGACCAAGTCTACTTCATACGGGGTCTATACCAAATGCGCTGCATAGTAAGCTTACCGTGGTTTTCCGCTTGCTGACGCCGCATCTTCCCCCTGTTCTTCTGACCTGATCTCGTGACAGATTGTCCTACTGGAAGCCTACGGGACCAGCATCAACCGTCAAACGAACATCACAGACGCCGCACACAAGACCAAGACCAACGGGAACAAGAAGAGAGAAGATGACGACGACCACGACGTCTGGCACTGGCCGCCCGAGCACGTGGCCTACTGCCTCAACGTCTTGGCGGACGCTGTGCAATGCACGGCGGACGCGACGCCGCTCTCCTTCGTGAACGGTTTCGGGTCCGGACATCTCACTGACGGGCAGCAGGCGTGGTGCCGGGATTGGGATTCCCTACGCGCGTGGGCCGCGGACAAGGAGCGCAGCGTGGACGCGGCCCGAGGAGGCGCTGCGCTTACGGGGCCGTTCGGCAGGATGTGGCGTACTGTTTTGCCCTGAGGTTTTTCCCTTCTCTCTTGCTCATTTTGTGCGACCACATTCTGCCCTGAAAGATGGATGGATAGTGACTGGGCTGTAAATGGATTGAGAGGCTATGGGATCCGTGCTACTACAAGTCGGACCATGTCGAGAGATGGGGAAAGTAGGTGCTCTGAGCCCTTTAGTTCCATGCGTTTTCACACCAAACACGTGTAGATCCAGTACCATAGAAGAGGAAGGCCTCAATAGGGGCCCAAATATGTTCTTCTGTTTTACCAAAGCTGTTTGATTACTATGGACTAACTGTTCGCCGCTTGACTGGACAGGTTCGAAGAACATGTAACATAATAAGGTGATGGGTGATAGACTGCAGTGGTCTAGGATAGTCGTTGTCTGCATGGGACGAAGAATTTAGATGCACTAAGTAACAAATACATTAGTACCTAAATACGGCACTCATGACGGTTCACTACTTCATGATTAGAGAAGGCGCATTTGTAATAGTAGCTGGATGCACTCGCGAACGAAATCCCATGCACAGAAGGACTATTTTTCTTCAACTTTCCTAGATTCCCATCCCCATTGTGGCCTCGGCGCAGAAAAACATAGGCACCCCAGAAGTGGTTACTGAGAAACTTCCGGCCCATCGGAGTATCAGCGGAGGCAAAAGCATATATAGCAAACTCAATCAACGGACAGCCGTTTGAGAAGAACCAGCGGCAGCATGGTGATTCGGGGTTGGAGGTGTTATTCCGATCAACACACCGTGTGGAGCTCCACCAGCTGCGTTGTTGTTAGTATAGAATAACAGCAGGTAAAGGTTTTGCTTGTTCGCACGTTGGCTATGGTAAACTATTACTACTTCTACTGTATCTCATACCATGACGTAAATGATTAATTCGGCAGGCCGTAACCACGCATACCTACGACCAGTCTTCTTAAACTGTCATTGTCCCACTTGCCTACTGCAGGACGCTGATTAGCAACCATAACTCATCGGTTCCTTACCTTCCACAGCTTTTTGCCATCATCAAACACCAATCACTCACATCCATTCGCCCCTAATCCATACCATGACGCCGGCCGCCACTCCGGAGCCTATTGCCATCTGCGGTATGGCCGCCCGCCTGCCCGGCGAGGTGCGTACCCCGGCTGAGTTCTGGGACATGCTGATGGCCAAGCGCAATGGGCTGGTTGATTGGCCGCGCAGCAGCATCAACGGCATCAGCGACAAAGAAAGGTCTCCCGCGGCCACTGGGCGATTCGAAGCCGCCGGCTTCCAGAGCGACACGCCCGCCAAGAACACCCTCCAGGCACCGCAGGCATACCTTCTCAACCACGTATCGATGGGTGACTTTGATCCCAGCTTTTTCCCTGTCGGCGCCAAAGAGGCTTCCCGCATGGACCCAATGCAGCGCCAGCTCCTCGAGGTCGCCTACGAGTGCGCCGAGAACGCTGGCGCCGCCCAGAACCTGTTCGGTGGCAACGCCAGTAGCAGCACTGCATCCGGCATTGGCATCGGCACGCGAGAGACGGCCTCAGACTTTGCCGCACGGAAGGATGTTGGCGTCTTTGTCGGCGTCTTTGGCGAGGACTGGCTCCAGGAGAA
>JANUHK010000353.1:0-33834 GCA_026319125.1 Colletotrichum noveboracense | reverse complement strand
GCATCGGGCGGCTAGAACAGGACATTTGTACTGCAGGATCACGGGAACTACAGGGACTCACTCGGAAACGGAAGAACTATGGTACAAGTCACGTGATGATAAGGAATGAGCACAGATAAGGGATCCGCAATGAGCGCTCATCCCACTTCAGAATGAGCGCTCATAGTGACCAAGGGTATAGCGCTTATAACAGTAGGAATATTTAGTTAGGAGGACTTATATATAGTATGACCTGAGCCTAGCTTAAAGGTTAGACTTCTATAGCTCTTCAGCAATTAACTTATGATTATCACTATAGATACTTTTAGCTCACCTTTACTGCAAATTACTTATTAAGTCTAAGACTGATCACCTTAGCCTCTAAAGACTTAATCTACTATAGCTTATAACTACAACCCTAGTATACTGTTTAAACGTTAATCCCTAACTTCTGTTAGCAGACCTTACTGTTGGATAGCTGACTGTAACACTTTAATTACTCTTGTTTAGTAAGTTAGCTATTAATACCTACTAAATAGTATAGAATGTCTTCCTGCGCCTCTGTTAAGTCTCTTACCCCTGGATCCTCATATACCTCTGGGAAATAAGCTCCTAAGAGCCTGGAATAAGAACTTGGGGACCAGAAAATGAAGGACGACTTGGACAGCAAGGACGATACTGAAGAGCTCAAACGACAGCTTAATAAAACCAATAAGGACTTCAAGGAAATGCGCGACATATTCAACCAGAACGCTACTGCCCTCAAAGAACTTCAGGAACAAGCGCGCAAGACCTAAGAACTGGAGAAAGAAGTTAACACCCTCCAAGCTGCTGCTAATATTATTTCTGCTCCAGTTGAAGGATGAGAACGCCTCAAACTTAACACCCCTTCTACCTTTAATAGAACCCTAGGGTAACTTAAGGGACACCTGGTTCAGGTACGGACCTACTAAGCCTTCTACCTCAACACCTTTCAGAACGACACTGAACGCGTGGTGCATGCAGCCACCTTCCTTTGAGGATGAGCCCTCGCCTGGTTTGAGCCCCTGCAGTAGGAATAGCTTGATAACCTGGTTGAGAAGTATAGTGAAGAAGTAAAGAGTATTTTCTTTAGCTTTGCGGGCTACGTTAGAGCCCTGGAATCTCTCTTCCTCGACCCTGATGAGCGAAGATAGGCTGAGTGGGACCTATCCTACTTATGATAAACTAAGTCTGCTACGCTCTATGCTGTGGAATTCAGAAGGTTAGCCGCTAGACTCTATATGACTAATGAAAGTAAGGTTTTTGCTTTCTACTAAGGACTTAAGGATGAAGTTAAGGATGAAATAGCTAAACTAGAGATACCTCCTAGCTTCCTCGCCTATGTTGAACATGCTATTAAGATTAATAACTGCCTCTATGAGCGATAAAAGGAATGAGGGGAGAAGCGATAAAACCTAAACTCTGGATGTAAGTACTAGTAGCAGCCCTAGCAGAAATTCAACCACCAGCAGAACAACAACAGACCCTATAATAACTGGAGTAACACTTAACAAAGCACTGCTTACAGATAACATAGTGGACCTATAGACCTCAGTATGGCTAATAAGGACGATAAGAAGCCTTGGAATCCTAAGTGTTATAACTGTAATAAGCAAGGATATATCGCTAAAGACTGCTGCTAACCTAAGAAGCAGAAATAGTAACCTGTCCACGAACGATCTAAGTAAGTCAGCATAATAAATAAAATCCCCTATGAGTCTATGTTATGGACTGGATGCTATGACGACGACTGTTTCACGCACTAAAGCGATAAAGAAGCCTCAGGATACTACCTACGCAACCTAGATTGTGGACGCATAAGTTATAACATAACTATCCCAGAGACCAAGAAAAAGACACTTGCTATAGCCTATAGAAGCAACAGCAAGATAGCTTGAAAGACTATAGAACAGCTTAACAAAATGCTATAAATCTAATAACTAGTGCCTGCTAGCTTATCTATAACACCTTAGTTAATATGCAAATAAGAACTAGAAGAATAAATTAAGGAAGAATCTGATGAAGAACTAGATTACTAATATAACCCTATGGAAAGATAGTAATTACTTAACCTCACGAGCAACTAGACTTTCGGAGAAGGAGAAAGTTCACTATATAACTTAGATAAACCTCATGATGTTACCCGCTAACATGCTCAGGTAGAGATCACCTATAGGTTCACCCCTAGTGTAGATAACACTAGCTCTAAAGAGGAATCTAATAATAAGGAAGAAACCTAATAACTCCTTTAATATTAGATAATCAATATGAAACATAACGAACAATAATAGTACTTTTATAGGACACCTGCTAACATAAGAGACTAGGATTACACTTTGAAACTCCACACAGAAGACCACCTAGCTTTAAGAAGTGATCACTAAAACCACTGAACCCTCTTCTGGCCTCAATGCTTCTTCAACAAGTGCAAGGAACACCTTAGAGATAAACATAAACACTAGTTCTACCCTAGAAAACATAATGAGCATCCTATCTGGAATATCTATATAATTTCTACTAACGTACATGCATAGCGAGTCGCGCATCATAGCGAGTCGCGCACTTTTCCTCAATTCTACACCCTTCACCTTTACAACAACTTTTCTCCACGTACAACCATGGGTTCTTCTTTAAATAAAAGTCGCATTATCCTTGCAATTGAAGCTATCAAAAAAGAGCTAAAACTATCTATACAAAAAGCAGCCTCTATCTATAATATCCCTAAAGCAACACTCTGCGACCAACGCGCTGGACGACTACCACGACATGAAACGCGTATGAACTTAATAAAGATAACTGCAACAGAAGAAAGTGTGATTCTTGAACGAATTATTAACCTAGTCGATTGAGGATTTCTGCTGCGGCTTGAAGACGTGCGAGTTATGGCTGATTGTCTCGTTGACGTATGCGACGCGACGCATGTCGGACTGCAATGGGCAGAAAACTTCATACGACGCTAACCATAATTAAAAATGCGTTTTCAACATTAAATCGACTATCAGAGGGTATTAGCTGAAGATTCTATAATTATATAAGGCTGGTTTACGCTTATATAGAACATAATTGCAAAATATAGTATTATTAACTTAGATATCTATAATTTTGATGAGACTGGATTCTTGATGGGAATACTGTCGCACGCAAAAGTTGTTATAACCTCTGATTGCTATGGGAGGCCTCGTACGAAGCAACCTAGCAATTGCGAATAGGTTTCTGTTATTCAGGGTGTATATGCAGATGGCTGGGCGCTACCTCTATACGTTATTATTAAGGGTAAATATCACCTGCTCTCATAGTATACTAATAGCTAATTCCCACCTAAATAGCACGTCCACCCTAGCGAAAATAGATAGACTATGAATGAGATTAGCCTAGATTGGCTAATGCATTTTGAAAAGTGCATAAAGTCTCATACGAAGGGTGTTAAGCAGCTCCTAATCCTTAATAGCCACAACAGCCATAAATCCACTAAGTTTGACGATTACTGTAATGAACACAGCATTATTGCTCTTTGCATGCCTCCCCATTCATCGCATAAGCTTCAGCCTCTTAATGTTGGATGTTTTGGTCTGCTGAAGGCTTTATACGGTAAGGAAATCGAGAAGATAATATGGATGCAGATTACGCATATTACTAAGGATGATTTCTTTCCTGCCTTTAAGGCAGCCTTTTTTTCTTTAATGGGTGAAGGAAACATATAAGCTGGTTTTAGACAGGCTGGCCTTATACCTTTTGACCCAGAAGTAGTTATTTCCCGCCTGGATTTCAAGCTAAAGACGCTAACACTATCTAACTCACACCTAAGCAGCCAGGGCTCATAGGACCTAAAGACACCAACCATAGCATATAACGCTATATAAAGCTCTGCTTCACTTAAGAAAAGGATTACTAGTTATCAATATAGCTTACTAATATATTTATATGAAGTTGTTAACTTATAAGCTAAAGGTATTAGTAAGTTAGCATATAAACTAGCTCTTATTGAAGCTGAGTGCTGCAGGCTTTATACGGCAAATAAGATACTAAGCAAGCGCTAGAGGGCTAAAAAGTCCTAACTATATCTTAAAGGGTCACTTAACGCAGCTGAAGCTGAGGCGATCCGGGTAGAGAAGGGGGTTGTTGATGCTAGAGGCGAAAATATGCGTCAGGAGGGTGCTCGTACAGAGGGGGGTGAATCGCGCGGGCGGCGATATGGCAATTGTGGAAAGACTGGACATAACGTACGAACATGTCAGGTAGTTAGGGAGACCTCTGAAGAAGAGGATGATGAGTAGTTTTGATTGATTTTGTATAATGTAGCTTGATTGATACATAAAAATAGTAGAGAGGTGGTGAAAAGTGCGCGACTCGCTATGATGCGCGACTCGCTATGCATGTACGTTATAATTAGATAGATAATAATCATATTCAACAACAATCTAGCAATCTTCAGCCTAAGCATGTAATACCTTATGCGATATCAGCATAAGGACACTATGAAATAGGAAGAATGCCAGAAGGACGAATATCTTATATATGCGACCTAAAAGGCAAAAGCCTTCCAACTCCTGCAAGAAGGATCAAGCCCCCTAAGGCTCCAATTCCAGGAAAACCGCCTGATAAAAGCATAAAGGGAAGGAAAACACATCACCTACCCCAAACAGCCAAAGCAGTCAAAAAACTAGACTCACCTACTGAAAAAGGACTAAGACAGGTAAGAACAACAAAGTCTATCTACCTAGTACCTATAGACTAAAAGACTTATCTACAACTGAGAGTAATAATTAACAGCAAAGGAGCTATAGCAGTAATTAACAGCAGATCAGAAGCAAACTTTATATCACTAAGGATAGTAAACTAAATAGGGATATAATAGGGAATAAAGCAACACCCCTACCAGCTCAGTAACATAGAAGGAGAATAAGTCTAGTATGAAGGCGGAACTATTAAGCATAAGACTGCGCCCCTTAAGATAAGTTATTAGAATTGAAAAGAATAACTCTAACTTGATATTATGGATATTAGAGCATATGATATTATACTAGGAATCCCCTGGTTAAAAGAAAACAACCTACAGATAGATTAGAGAATAGGCTAACTCTAATAGGATGATAAAGACCTAGTCACTAAGCAGCCCTACAGAATCCAGGCCTTAAACGCATCTAAATAACATATAGTAAAATGTTATATATGCTTCCTTAAGATGAAGGAAAGCAGGTCATAACTAATAATAACTAAGGACCTTAACGATAAGGAGGATCCTATTCTGTCTATCCCAGAAGAATATTAAATCTACAATAAGCTCTTCGCTAGAAAACTAGAAACTGGATTACTAGAACACACCAGTTATAATCATAAGATACCCCTCAAAGAAGGGAAGGAACCTAGGTTTAATAAAATCTACAGGCTTAATCTAACGGAAATAGAAGCACTTGATAAGTACCTTGACGAAAACCTCAAGAAAGGTTACATCAGAGAATTAACATCACCAGCAGGAAGTCTAATCCTATTCATACCTAAAAAGAACAGGAAACTACAACTATATGTTGACTACTGCATGCTTAACGAGATGATAATAAAAAACTGATACCTACTACCACTTATTAACAAACTATAATAACTCTTATATGGAGCAAACTGGTTTATAGCCCTAGACCTTAAAGGAGCCTATAACTTGATCAGAATGAAGGAAGGAGAAGAATGGAAGACCGCCTTTTGAACTCGCAAAGGATATTTCAAGTACCTCATTATGCCCTTCAGTCTTACTAACGCACCTGCTATATTCTAGAATATAATTAACTAAGTTCTGTGAAAGTTTATAGATATCTTTATAGTTATCTACCTTAATGATATTCTTATCTTCTCACCTACGCTTAAATAACATAAGGAATATATATATTTCATCTTAAAAGCACTCTAAGACGCTAAACTCCTAGTTGAACCAGAGAAAAGCAAATTCCATGCATAAGAAGTTGAATACCTCAGATTCACTATCACCCCTAGATATATCTATATATCTAAAAACAAAGTTAAGTTAATCTAAGAATAGCTTACACTATAAAATCTAAAAGAAGTATAGAGTTTCCTCAGACTAGTTAACTTCTACTGAAAATTTATTAAGTACTACAGTAAGATTAACATACTACTTATGGACCTCAGTCATAAGAACTAACTATTCGAATAGAAAGAAACCTAGGAAACCGCTTTCCAGAAAATTAAGGACTACATCACTAGCAAACTAGTCCTAATAATTCTAAATCCCTAAAATTAATTTAAAGTTAAAACAGATGCCTCAGATTTCACCCTTAGAGCATAACTATTATAATAAGACTCAGAAGGAAAACTACACCCCTATGCCTTCTTCTCACGAAAGCTCCACAGACCCAAACTCAACTACCAGATCCATAATAAGGAACTTATAGCAATCATCAAAGCCTTCAAGGAATAGAGACCAGAACTCTCAGGAACCATTCATAAAGTACTTATATACACAGATCATAAGAACTTAGCATACTTCACCACATTAAAGGTGCTTAATAAATAACAAATTAGATAGTCAGAATTCCTATTAGAATTTAACTTTAAGATCATCTACTGAAAAGGATCAGAAAACAGCAGAGCTAACGCTCTTAGCTGACGACCAGATTATAACATCCTAGTGCCCAAAGAAACCCAGGTGATCCTCAAAGCTAATAGAAATAGAGACCTAGTGCTAGCAACTAAGCTCCTAATAATAGCAGGATGATTTAAACCTAGCTCAACTAGTGAATTAGACGACGAAGCTATTATGGAATTTCATACACTCCCAGCATATGGTCACCAAGGAATCATAAAGACCTAGAAGCAACTATAACAACAATATAGAGAAAAGGTCACTAGAGAATATATAGCAAAAGTGATTAAGGACTATAAGGTCTACCTCAAAAGCAAACCTACTTAACATCAGCCTTATAGTATGCTATAACCTTTACCTATGCTGCAAACCGCCTAGCACTCCATATCACTTAACTTTATTATCAAACTACTAAAGTCTTAAGAACCCCTTATAGGAATCCACTATAATAGCATCCTCATCATTATAGACAGACTTACGAAGTATACCTACTTCATCCTATATAAAGAATCAAGTAATACCAAAGAATTTGCCTACACTTTCCTAAAAAACATCATCGCTAACCACAGCATACCTAAGGAAATTATATCAGACAGAGACAAGATCTTCACTTCTAAGTTCTAGAAGTTAATCACATCACAACTCAGCATTAAGCAAGCAATATCCACTGTATTTCACCCGCAAACTGATGGACAAACGGAAAGAATCAACTAGATTCTTAAAACCTACCTCTGCGCCTATGTCAATTATAACTAAGATAATTAGGTGGTACTACTACTAATAGCCTAATTTGCCTATAACAGCGCAGTAGGAGAAAGCACTAAGGAATCCCCTTTCTACCTTAACTATAGATTTGAGCTAACCGCCTATGGAAAACTGCGAATAGGCCTAGCTGCACTGAAAGCTATCGCCTTAGTATAATAAATTAAAGATATCTAAGATAACGTAAGAAAGGAACTTAAATTTATATGCTAACAAATAATATATTTCAGTAACTAATAAAGGATTAAGGGACTAACCTTAAAAGAGGGAGATAGCGCCTATCTTATATAGCAGAACATTAAAATAAAACAGCTAAACGACAAACTAGACTTTAAAAAACTTAGACCCTTTAAAATCTCATAAGTTATTTCACTAGTTAACTACAAACTTAAACTCCTAGAAACCATGAAATGCTATTTAGTATTTCACATCTTACTCCTCAAACTAGCCCTATGAGGATCACAAACAAACAACCTTATTATTGTGGAAGATAATAAGCTAGAGTATGAAGTTGAATGGATTATCGACCACATATAAGAACTATAAGGAATTTAATACCTTATTAAGTGGAAAGGATATAGATATAAAGATAACATATAGGAACTAGCTAAGAACCTCACTAATACGACAGATGAACTGATAACCTACTGGTAATAATACTAAGAACGAGAAACCATGCTAGTATCTATCATATTAATCCAGAAGAATGCTAGATATAAACGCATTAGATACCCTTACTAATATATCAGACTATCAACAGAAGCAGACAGGCTGCAACAAGGGAAACCATTCATTTGCTTAGGAACACCAGAATGCAACTAAGACTCTCCCGATAAAAAGTTTGGAGTTATAGGATTCCAGTCGAACAAAGCATCTACATTCGAAACGCCTTAGGCACCTATTAACTATATCTCTAACATGGAATTAGACACCTTGTCGGAAGATTTAGCAACCGCTATTTTACCCTTCTTAAACACTATTCGTTTTTGTTCTCAGAGTCGCTCTAACTTTGCTAGCAACTTATTTAACTCAGATTAATCCTTTTGATAAGCTTCAGCTTTTTGCTATAAGATTGCAGCCCTCTCATGAAATTTTGCTTCCTCAGCCTCCTCAGCCTTATTAAGATGATCTGATTTAGCTACTAAGCGATTTACTATCGAATAATTAATAAAGAATCCTTATATTAATTGCGAATTAAGAAACCTATAGGTATAAATTGCATCCTTGGAAGCGTTATAAGGGATGCCTAAGCGATAGTAAGTTCCATAAATATTAGAATTAGGAAGAAGTAAGCAGCGCACCTTATGCGACTGATAATTTGAGTAAGGCATCTTGTTCACGATGCCCTCGTTGGAAAATCAAAGGATTTGGAGTAACTAGCGATGAGATGAAGCGCTAAGAGATTTAGGCTTTTGAATGCAACCTGATATAGTGTCAGCACTATAAGTAAAACGGGAAGCATGATTAATAGATCCCTAACCTAGGACTAACGACCTACTTATGTTAGGTCTTGAGGATAAGACCTTTTGGAGAGGGGACCTGATGTTATAACCTATTATATAGGATAATAGTTAACTAACCTACTTAGGCATCAGGCGGCTAGAATAGGATATTTATACTGCAGGATCATAGGAACTATAGGGACTCACTTAGAAACAGAAGAACTATAGTATAAGTCACGTGATGATAAGGAATGAGCATAGATAAGGGATCCGCAATAAGCGCTCATCCCACTTCAGAATGAGCGCTTATAGTGACTAAGGGTACAGCGCTTATGACAGTAGGAACATTCAGTTAGGGGGACTTATATATAGTATGACCTGAGCCGGGCTTAAAGGTCAGACTTCTATAGCTCTTCAGCAATCAACTTGTGATTATCACCACAGATACTTTCAGCTCACCTTCACTGCGAATTACTTGTTGAGTCTAAGACTGATCACCTTAGCCTCTGAAGACTTAATCTACTACAGCCTACGACCTACGACCTACGACCACGACCCCAGTGTACTGTTTAAACGTCAATCCCCAACTTCTGTTAGCAGACCCTACTGTCAGATAGCTGACCGTAACAATTAGGATATACTTCAGCCCTCTTCTTCACCGCCTTATTATCATATGTCTGCACCTATCAACCTCACGCTCATCCCATAGCAGACCATTATTTGTTTATCTATCCCTCCTCCACTTAGCCTCCAAATTATAAGCTTAGCATTATGATTCTCTCTTTGCTCGCATCAGCAGCCCTCTAGCTTGCTATAATGCCCTTGGAAGCCAGGGCATCAGCAGTGCACCTAGGAAAGCAAGGCGAGACGCCTCAGGCTAATATGCTGGCTGACACTATCAAGTTATACAGCTACTAATATAACAACTACAAAGGCGAAAGCTGCATCATAGTGCAGGATTACATATTTACCATCTCCCCCAAGACATTCAGCTGCTAGAACCCATCAGTCAGTCTTAACTACAGCAACTAGCAAAACTGAACCTCATCCTGCATCTAGGTCGCCAGCGAAGAGCCTCCCAAAACCACCACCACCACAGCAAGCACCATAACAACTATGCCCACGCAGTCTCAGACGCCCACAGCCATACTGACAGAATAGAACCCAATAGGCTGCTTCATTAACAACCACACGTTGGCCGCCGAGTCGACAAAGGCTGGCAGCAGCAGCCTCACTGTGGACAAGTGCCAGGCTGCATGCTGGAGCGAGGGCTTCTGCTATGCTGGCGTTAAGTCGGGGACTAAGTGCTAATGCAGCTCTTTTATAGGCAGCAACTAGGCTGCAAACCAAACCTTATGCAATATGCCCTGCCCTAGCAATGCAAAACAGACGTGCAGCAGCAAGGCGCTGCTGCTCATGTTTAAAGCTCAGGTCAAGATGGATCCTCTGCCGCCTATTAGCATCCTATCAACTACCTCCTGCACAACTGCTATTACATCCTCATCCATCTCGCTCACTTCGTCAACATCAACACCATCAAGCACTACACTTCCACTCATCTCCTCTCTCCCAGCCTGCAGACAAATATATTTCTTAAATATAATCAATATATACTCATCCCCTAGATGCTCCACCCCTAATCCAGCATATCTATGCCGCAATATCAACTTCAGCTATAGCATCCAGGACTGCTCAAATACAGTCTGTAGAGTGGCTAATACAAGCGCAGTAATTACATACCAAAGTAAGTACTGCGCCAGCGCACTAGCAACTGCTACAGGTAGAACAGCAACTCCAACTTCAGCTATAAAGACCACTTCTGCATCTTCTACAACTGCAATCACAAGCCTGCCAACTTGCAGTCAGACATATTTCAACAACATACTTACGCAATATGAATCATTAGGATGCATATCCCCTGATCCGTCTTACCTCTGCTGCAACGTTAACTTTAGATATAGTCTGAGAGACTGTTCTAACGGTGCTTATGGAACGAATGTTGCTAGTACTGTTATTGCGTATAGTAGTGCCTATTATGCTGCTGCTACTGCCACAGCAGCAGCTTGACGGGAAATGGTTTGACGGTCTAGATGAGAATTGTGAATTATAAATATTTTTGCGTTAATGATTGTTTTCAATGAGAAGAGAATTTCTTTGAGACGGTATTTCTCCGTCGAGGAGGGGGTTGGGGGGTTTGGGGGGGGGGTTTTTATTACCATTTTCCAAGGTCTTGCCCTTATATCTCAGAACCTGTTTCCACGCTGTGATTCCTTCGTGTTCGAGAACGTAAAGCTTGACGTCAAGTATGGTTTCGCCATAGGCGTGAAACACCTTGCTGTTATAGCTGACCTAGCTCCCTCCTAGGTATGCAACCTGCCTTGACAGTCTCAGGCAATGGTTAGAATCCTGCAATATAGCTAATCAGTTTCATGATAACCGTAAAGAATGAAGCAATCTTAAAATTGCAGACGAATAAATTATTAAAATCAAATAATAGATCTACTATAGCGAAGACGATATAGGAGTGAAAAGCCTGCCTGTGCGACTGCAGATAAATAAAGTCAGAGGAGAACAGTGAGATTAGGAGATCAACAGTAAAGGGCAGCTGGTTGCATTTCTAAAGCCCTTATAGGACGTAAAGGATGAGCAGACTTAGAGAGAGAAGGGGGGGACGCAGAGACCTGGAGGAGGCCAACAGTTAGGTGTTACGGTCAGCTATCCGACAGTAGGGTCTGCTAACAGAAGCTGGGGATTGAAACGTAGTAACAGTATACTGGGTCGTGGTCTTGGTCGTAGGTCGTAAGCTATGTCGTAGATCGGTAGTCAGAGGCTAAGGTGATCAATCTTAGACTTAATAAGTATTTGTAGTAAAGGTGAGCTGAAAGTATTAAATAATATTTATAAGTTAATTATTAAAAAGCTATGGGAGTCTAACCACAAGCCAGGCTCAGGTCATACTATATATAAATCCTAAATAGTTCCTTTATCCTGGGACCGATAAGCTCCGGGCAGTCTCTAAAGGTAAACCGTCATCTTTATGTTAATCTTCTTATTAAACTACTTATCTTTTATTAATCTTTTTTATCATTATATAACCTATACCATAATTTTTCTATTTCCAAGTAAATCCCTATTATTCCTATAATTTTATAATATAAATATCTTATTTTAATTACCTAATACTTAAGTAAGTTAGTTATTTATTACTTCTACATAATAAATTATAATAAAAAAATAAGAAAGTTATCTTTACTAAAAACTAATTTAATCGTTTTTTTCTAATACAAAAGGTATAATAAAAAATAGTTTTTTTCCCCTACTTTCTTCTTAATTATTACTTCCCTATAAACTTTTTTCTTTTTTTTCTCTTACTTACTTTTCTCCATTTTTTTTTACTTTTTATAATAACAGCTATTAACCTATTATTTTTAGTTCTAGTTTACAAACCATTAGTTAAGAGAAGGGGTCTCATCTCGGAACATGTTAAGATTTCAATCTAAGGTGAAGATATACTTAGGCTATTGCCGGCTAATCAGAGGCCTTAGGGAACGCGTCGAGATTTCCAAGTCGGGCAGGGGGTAAGGGGTGGGGCTCCGGACGGGTCGGGCTAATGGCTGTACACGGATGGCCGTATCTCGACGCGTTCCAGCATGGAATAATTGAGTAGTTCATCGTGGACGTGATGTTAGGAGGCCCAGGGTGCACCCCTCAGCGTCGTCAATTGCCCACCCACGATCTCCCCAGATTCGTTAATGGTCAGCCCTCCATGCGCCGGGATACTCTCAGGAATCGGCGCTCTTTGCAGCCCCGTGAAGACGTCCGCAATCTGCCCGAGCACGTCCTTTCGGTCCGCCTCAGACAAGTTCTGGAATTCGGAGTCAAGCGGCACGCCTTCCTTGAACTCCATCAACGTCCAGCTAAAGCCGTCTTTCGCGCCTCCGTGAGAACGCCAGGCATAGATGGCCGGGATAAGACCGGAAATTTCCGGCTTGAAAGCTTGAAGGCCCTTGCGAGCGAGATGAATGGCTGCCAGTTCGTTCTCGACGCGGTTGTCTTGGATGATGTCCTGAGCCCGAGGGTTGGCAAGACGCATCACGATGGTTGAAACGCCCCCATCGGGCGGATGGGTGGTGTACGATCCGGCATTATGGAACGATTTTGGAGAAGCTAGCTTCGCGAGGATAATCTTGTAGATGAAGTTGTTGTATGGAAATGGCGCATCCTCCTGATACTCCACAGGCGTGATCTCGGTCGGCTTGAGGCTCATTAGTCAATCTCATCATGGAGAAAGACGGACAGCGTTTCAAACCTCCAACCCGAATCCCTCGACAACGCTTTTCACGAAGTCGAGACGCTCTTGGTAGTACTCGTGGTTCATGTTTGAAGTAACGATGATGCTTAACTTGAAGCCGGAGTGGTTAGGTGTCTTTTGGAGTAAGATCAGTTGGGTTTAAGAGGCCATGAATAACGACCACGACGGATTCCCAAGTAGCCTTATATACCTTAGCCTTCAACGGGTATCAATAGGCGGTCATCAAACCGCTTACTTCCGAATCAGCAGGCGAAGTGGACGCGCGCTGTGAAGCGACCTGAGTCAGAGCGCCATTATTGGAAGGAGGTAGTTGACCTTGTCTCCTGTTCATACGGAAAGAGAGTTCCTCCTAGCTTAAGTGCAAGTTGGTGTATCTAGCAAATCGGATCTCACCCGAATCCCTGGGGTTGTTGACGGCAACCAACGCATCCTCTCAACTTCCGACCCGGATCCTTGCCAAGAACCCCTTGCTGCCTGCGAAATCCGTCTGAAAGTGTCTGAAGTCGGCGACATGGCCACGTCTGCCTAAACTGTGCCGCAAGGATGCATATCCAGCTACCCTCAAAATTTCAGCTGCCAAAGTACCAGATTGCGAGTCTGGGACATGATAAGAAACATTGAATTCTTTGTCCTAGCAGTGCCGTCTCATGTTCATCGGTGCAAAGGTCATTGGTTTACTAACATTGCATTGGGCTCTATCAACCAATGATGACAGTATGTAAAGATGATTTGTATCTAGGTAGATCGTAAAAGAGTGCGTCGAAGTGTACTTGTGGCTTCGTCGCCTTGTTCAATGTTGGACCATTCGTGCGCGACCAAAGCGTGGCTGAGATGTTATTTGTAATATGTTGTGCAACCAAGCCTGCCCCCAAAAGCCTCGATCTCACCGAAATCTGAGACCTGTGACACGCGCGAAGCGGGGTTCTCGTCCTGCCAAGAGCCGGACGGCGTCTAGTCTTTCTCCCTGTCAAATCCTTTTCTTCAATTCTCCCTCATTCTCCTACAGCCTCTTTACCGTTCGAAGGAGGAAATCGCCATCAGATCTCGAGAAACCGCTGGTCACTTCTCACGAACTCAGTCGGGACCGGCAAGATGGCTTCAGATGCCAATCTTTGGGACAGGGCCTTCCAATCGCTGACCCCTGACCTTCAGAAGAGCCTCGACGGGGCGAGGAGTCACAAGCGTGACATTCTGGTAAGTGCTTTCTCTTGAAAACAGAGCCCATGACCCAGTCACTGACTTTCAGTTTAGGGGGCCGTATTGAAAGAGGCTGAAGCGAAAAGAGACTTATCTCTGCGCAAGAGGTGGAAGTTCACAAGGCCAAATGGCGAGGTCGTCATCGTGCGGGATATTTTGGAGAAAATAGCCCGTTGGATCCAGAGGTTCAAAGAGACGGGAGACACAATAGTTCAGTATGCCCCTAACCACGCGGCGCTACCCTGGGCAGCAGTCCGTTTCCTACTTCAGATGGCTGTATCCGAAGTTCAATTATTTGGGGCTATGGCCGATGGACGTAAGTGTGCAATCGAAAACTGCGAGGTGGAACAGTTATGTAACGGAAATTGACCCGTCGAACAGTTGAGAACACCGCCCGAATGTTGGTCCGCTACCGCGTTTTCGAGAGCCTCTATCTACGAGGATCTGGGTCCGAAACGGAGCTGAAGTTGAAAGAGGCCTTGACTCTTCTTTATGCCGAGATTCTTGTTTTCTTGAGCAATGCCATCAACTTTTACCGTGAGAAATCCATTGGTAAGTTCTTCTATGTTCCCATCCTGGATGTAGCTGAAAACTGACAATTGCTGGACAGTCCGGGTTCTGAAGAGCCCCTTCCGAACCTTCGACGAAGCTCAAGCCAAGACTATGAGGGAAAGAGAACAAGAAGTCAATGCTTTTGCCGCACTATCGGACACCGAGACCTTGTCTTCTCTTGAGGCGGCCTTCACAAGACTCTCCACACAATCGTCTCAGTCCCTGTCTGAAAAGAACTTCGACGACATCGTCGAGTGGCTGTCCGTGGCGCCGTACTATCATCACCATCAATTCATCGCTCAATCACGCCTTCCTGGTGCCGGCCAATGGCTTCTGAACCACGAAAAATTCCTCGACTGGAAGTCATCGAGCTCACCATCTTTACTGTTGCTTCATGGCATTCCCGGCTCCGGAAAATCAACTCTATGCTCCGTCCTTGTGGACTCCTTACTGTCAATAGCCAGTGCCAACCCGAGCGCCGCCCCGTTTGGCTACTTTTATTGCGCAAACCCTCAGTCAGAAAAGGCACGTCGCTCGGCCGAAGATGTTATGAGAACAATTCTTTTCCAGCTCGCGATTGATGCAGTCCATCGCACCAAGATGAGGGATTCCCTTTGCACCGAGTACGAGCGGCAGATGGCTTTGGCAAGAGTTGGCAAGATTGACATGGCGAAATTGAGCGTTAAGGACTGCGTACGACTCATTCTGGAACTGGCAGAGCAGGATCCCATGACAATTGCCATAGACGGCCTCGACAGTATCGAAGATTGCGAGAGGCCTGCTATCATTGACGCACTGAGGGAGCTTGTCGCAAAAGCTGACAACGTCGTCAAGATATTCGTAACCAGTAGGAGCACGGGTCGATCAGCTGCCAAACCCAATGCGGAGTTTCAAATACAGATCACGACTCAAGAGACCAAAGACGACATGGAAACATTTGTCAATCACTTGGTTGATCAAGCTGTGGGGAGCAAGCTGCTCCTCGAAGGCAATCTTCGCTCTGAAACTCGGAGCCTGCTAATACGCACACTTATTACTGGGTCTCATGAGATGTAGGTCACTGACACTCTCCCTCCCACTCATCGACGATACATTTTTCTGACAACATCCAGGTTTCTATGGGCCAAACTCCAAGTCGAGCGGATTTGCCGCGAGACTGTCGAGGAGGATGTCGTCACGGCTCTGCTGGACAAGCTCCCGCAGCATCTCGACCTTTTGTATCAAGAGTGTCTTGAATACATCTTCAATGCTGGAGAGAAAGCTCGGGACATTGCCGTAAAAGTCTTGTCCTGCGTCCTCTACATAAGGGAGCCTCTGAGGCCCAAGGCGCTCTTGACGGCATTGGCAGCTGGGCAGGACTCTGCACTGGAGCTGACCCAGGTGATGGCAATCTGCGCCAACCTTATCACGCTGGACACAGAGTGCAATGCTATGCGCCTTGCACACCAGTCAGTTCAAGACTTTTTGATTCGCCATGTGGCATTTGCGCCTGCTGCAGCACACCAAATTCTGGCCTCCTTTTGCGTCAACGCCTGCTTGCGCGGACTGGATTCGGCATCCGGCGAGGGCATCAGAATACCGAGCGACGACTTCTATGTCTACGCAACGATGTATTGGCCGGTTCACTCGAACATAGCACTGAACTTGGGCGAAGACACTTCCACGGTCAATATTCTCGTAAAGGACATAACGATGTTCATCTTCGACGAGGATTGGGATACCACGCTCTCTTTTGAGACCTGGACTAGGAATGCACAAGAGCTCGCTCCATTGCTGCCGAGAGAACACGCCATGAAACGAGCTTTGAATGCGATTTCCGCATCCGACTTTGGGTTCATATTCACTCTGAGCATCTTCGGATTGGACTGCATTCTGAACGATGTTTTAGCAAACATCGATGACTTGGATGTAAACCTGCAGAACGACTCGGGTCACACTCCTATATACCTGGCGGCGGCGCTGGGTCACTCATCGACAATGTCGTTACTGATAGAGCATGGCGCCCTCATCAACTTCGAGTGTGGAAAGTATGGTAGTCCGCTACATGCGGCATGCTTTTCCGGCCATTTAGAAGTGGTGAGGGGCCTCCTCCAGTTTGGCGCCAAGGTCTCGTGCGGTTCTGTATTCAAAACGGCGTTTGAGGCTGCTTGCCGAGGTGGACAAGAAGAAGTCGCTCTCCATTTGCTGGAAGTGGATTCCGCAGTCCAAACCGGGGAAGACTACGAGGAAGCTCTCGAAGACGCTGCCCTCGTCGGGTTTGTCAAGGCAGTCCAGCAACTGCAACTCCCACGATTTTCTGCTTTTCGCACGGAACCTGTTGAAACGACGAAATTGAAAACAAAAACCAGAAAGGCCGTACAGGGTGGACAGACCGGAATTTTACGTCAATTTTTGAGCCACAACCCCCAAAACCGAGATCTCATCCCTCCAGACGCTGTTGCGCTTGCCACCCTTCTCAACCATAAGTCCATGGTCGAGTTTCTCTTGGACCAAGGAATGGACATGGAGGCCGACGGCGCGTTCGGGTCCCCACTCAGGACGGCCTCATTACTCAACTATCAGTCCATTGTCCGGCTGCTACTGGCCAAAGGAGCAAGAATCGACGCCTGCGGGCCCTTTGGCGATCCGCTCCAGGCTGCTGCACTGAACGGACATACTACCATTCTGAGGCTCCTCATCCAGGAAGGGGCTCCAGTCAATCAAAAAACAGGGTTCTACGGATCAGCTTTACAAGCTGCGGCTTACCACGGTCGTATTGACGCCGTCGAAATACTGTTAGATGCAAAGGCCAATGTCCATCAAGGAGGACATTGCCAAGACGCTTTCGACGCTGCTTCCAAAGGGGGCCATGAAAGTATCGTGAAGCTGATGCGGCGGAAAGGCCGCAAACCTGGGTTACCCATGGCGGCGATAGCCTACTTCAATCCGGAACCAGAGCCATCGCGCTACAAAGCTCTCCTTAGAGACGCATCTCCAGGACGACATGACTTCAAAGGTCAAAATAAGATGAAGTCAACGCCTCAATGTATACATCCCGGCGGTCAGCTCAGAAAACAGAAATGGCCGATTGCCGATATGGAGACTATCTTCCAGGCCGCGGTGGGCGCAGCACAGACGAAAGGACATGAAACCAAGGAATCATCAACCGCTGGCTTTAGACGATTAAGGGCCTATCAGAGCTCGAGATTTGCGCTAGAAGATGCTGCAAGTTCGGGCCGCGAGGACGTAATCAACTTGCTTCTCAGTCAGCGAGACTCCAGGGTCGTTTCAGAAGACCAGGTCCGTAATGCTATCACGGCTGCGGCAAAAAATGGGCATTTCCCCATCATTTGCATGCTTGTCGACTTTGTTGTAAATTGGCAACAAGCAGAGGTGGACAACCTTAACATGAACGTTCTTGTCGAAAGGATTTCAGAGCACCTATCGGGTAACCAGTATACCAGCTTGAGAAGCAAGCTCAACAACATCACGGACAAATATCACGGGAAAGAAGTCAGCAAAGAAACAGTTCTGTTAGACTTCGCGTTGAGCTGTAAGACTGGAGATCTCGAACTTGCGACTGCAATCCTTCACACAGAACACCATAAGCTACTCTCTGCAGACGAAATAGAGGGGGGGGTCCAGTTTTGTGCTTTGTATGGACAAAACGCAGTGGCTGGGCTGGTTTTGAAGTCTCCCTCTCTCAGAGGTCGAAAGCCGACGTTAGTCGAAGAGGCATTTGTTGCGGCTGCTGCCAGCGGATTTGTGGACATGATGAAGTTACTCGATGCACACTCGTCAGACATGCTGCGGCCACTGAGAAAAACTGCTCTTGATCGCGCATTATATGTATCAAGTGAGAGCGGTCATATCGACGCTGTTCGCTATCTGATTACCGAGCTAGGCGCTGATGTCAACGCGCACGCGGTCGAGACCGGCCCACTGAACCTCAAGTTGAGATTCCGTGACAGGTACGAGTACGAACGCTCGCTGCAGCAAACGGGTCGCCACCCATTTCTTCATGGCAAACACGAATTGGCGGTCAAGTCACGAGTCCTTGGAGGCGATGAAAATCTAGTCCTGATAATATCACCACTTCAAGCGGCACTCCAAGGATTCGCCAGAAGATTTGACCCTTCATGTTTTCTGAGCGATTTCATGTTGTCCTCGAGCTTGTCGAGGAAGGAACAGTCGAAAAAGGCTACGCAACATGAACACGAGCAAGTAATAGCCTTGCTTTTGGAGAACGGTTGCAAGGTTGACGACCTGGCCGGACAAAGAATGTACCCGATCCAGATTGCTGCGAGATACTGCTCAGAAAGCATCGTTGGCTGTATGATCGCAGCAGGTGCGAACCTGGAAGTCGCAGGGCATGACCCACTCAGATTGGAACCACGCTATGATCTTAGCAACCGAGATCGGCTTCGCCTGGAGTTTGACTCTAGAGACAATGCTCTTCTACAAGCAGCCGGGAGAGAATTATCTGCGTTGCCAATAGTGCGCAGACTGGTCTCAGCGGGAGCAATACTTCCGCAAGACTCTGAAACCCAACACCACTTGATCGCCAGGGCTCTGCGTTTCTTCGAAGGAGACGCTTCCAGAATTGATTTCCACAGCAACACCATAGATCCTGATGGGCGCTTCCGCTTCGCCCCTTCTCTGGAGTACGTCTTCACGGAAGGAGCTGGAGCAGTGCTTCAATTCCTCTTGCGCCAAATTCCAGAGGCCAGAACGACAGACATCGAATGGAATTTGGTTTTGCAAATGGCTGCTTTTCTCAACCAAGGCAGCTTTGTTGATCTGCTCTTGTCACGGGGGACCAACGTCAATGGCACCGGATACTACTACGGCACTGCCTTACAAGCTGCCGCCCGTTGCGGTCACGATACAATGGTGCAAAAGCTTCTGGACGCCGGCGCACATGTCCATATTACTGGAGGGCTATGGCAGACGGCTTTGAGGGCAGCTTTCGTTGATGGTCACGAAAAGATCGTGCATACTATTTTTGATCATTGCGCAGGAACCTCGGAAAGCGAATCGAGAGGAATACTGCCTGCAGTAGTCCAGACCTCCAACTTGGCCATCACCAGAGGCCTCCTGGCTAAAATCAAGATTTCACCAGACAATGACTGGGGATTACATAACGCTCTGGTCCTCGCGGCAAGAACCGGAGACGTCAAAATTGCCACAGAGTTGATCAAAGCCGGTGCGTTGGTGAACATTCAGGAGAGTGAACGCTCCAAACACCGCACTAGTCCGATCCACGAGGCCAGTGAAGAAGGCCACTTGGAAATGATCGAATTGCTCATCTCCAGCGGCGCAGATATCGACATCAATATCAAAAAAAACACTCCCCTCAGTATCGCAGCCTCAAATGGTAAATCTGAGGCGGTGCGTCTATTACTTTCCGCCGGAGCGCGAGCCAACGACGAAGCAGCTTTGGACGAGGCTGTTCGCAATGACCATACTCAGATTTTTGAGGATCTGTTGGCTGAAGGAGCTGAAGCAATCAAATCGCTCGCGCTGGCGTGTGCGTTAAAGAAGTTTGAAACGCTCGATATTCTCATCGACAACGCCCTGAGAAGCAATCCACCCGATATCGTGCTTGATAAGCTGTTTTCCGTCGCCAATCTCGATTGCTCGTTCATTCCACTGCTCTTGGGTTATCCTTGTTTAACGACTTCCTTGACGGATTCGCAATTTCTTCGGGTTCAAGAGATTGTTGGTCCATTGAGTCGAGAAGATCTTACTATGAATGAATTTGAAGCTTGGTTATCTTGCTTAAATTGAATCGGGTCAATTCTTTTCTGAGAACTGTGGCGCTTCTATTTGTCACGTAGTCAACTCTCTGGGCTCGGAGAGCTCGCTGTCCTTTTATGATCATTGCCTACTACATAAACCTAAGCACCGTCGTCATATAAACTTTGTGTCATGCGAAAGCAACATTACATTCTGTTCCCCAGGTTGTCTCTAAAGAGACTCTCAGCATCATAAGCGGAGTGAGTAAACTTGGAAGACGAGAAGCCCGAGGGGTTTCTGACATTGAGGCCCCGTTGGGGAGTCGACTCCGAAGGTCCTCATCCAAACAAGTCATAATGACAGAAATCAGATAGAGATGGAACGGACCGAAGGTTACAATTGAGGGAAGGGAATATTGAGCAGTAGCATTGCATTATTATGACTCACCGTTACCATAACGAACTTGATATATCGTTGATTCTTTGAGAACACAAGTGTGGAGGCTTTTAATGTTTCAAATTGATAGGGAGTTAACGTATCCCAACGCATACGTACGCAGTGATGTGGAAATTCGGGAGCGCAAGGACGGGATCCTCCTGTTCTATGTCTATGGACGGAAGCTACGCCTAGGCAAGATCAGAACCACAAGCAAGCGTTACTGGCCAACCAGATTCGGCATTTGCCTCTTTCAGGCTAAGCGCTGTGAAGAACTTGGACCGATACTGACACATTGGTTGCTTCTCACTGAGCCAGCGAGAATCTCTAAGAAGCAGCCTCGTCGCCAGTTCCTAATATGTTGATGTGAATATGTTTAGGCTAAAAATGATTTGTGAGTAGATAACAATCTGTTGGCGCTTGACGCTATGCCTCAAGCCCGAGGCTTCTGACACTGTTACGTGACACATCCCGCAGCTGTTGTGTATCTATTCATCTGTTTACACCCTTACTGCAATTACTCTTGGTCTCATTCGAGGGATAGCTGATGTCAATACAGTCAAAGCACTTTTCCTCGCCTAGTTTCCGAATCCTACCACCGACATTTCTCTAGAGACATCTCACGGTGCAGCGAGCAAAAGCCAGCGAAACATCCTTTCTGCGTCTAAAGAAAGCTATCGCAGTGGAAGAAGTGGACGCCAAGTCCGCTCCGTCATCGGTTTCAGACCCGAATGTACTCCCCATGAAGCCTCCAGCTCTACATGATCTCTATCTGCGTTCATGTCCTTGCCTCCCAGAAGCCCATACGGGTACTGTCTATCCCCACATGCATTACCTTCAAGACTCCTTGCCAATGCTGCGGTTGCTCGTGGTGTTATGTAGTAACAGGCCATCTTGAGGTTGTTTCCCAAAGTGTTCGGCGTCCTATCGCCGGCGGCCGAAGCCAGTCCTGCTGTCGATGGCACGAGGGTGCGTGGGGGTTGTCGTCGGTTAGTGTGTTGATATGGGTGGTGTGGTAAAAGGCGTAATGGGCTTCGCCAGATCACATACTTAACATCTTTTGTAGTGGTGGTGTGGGGTTATAGGTTATAGCTGACATGGGATGACAGATTACATACCCACCACGTACTGAATGAGCAGCTGCTATCAGGGTTAAGATGAAAACGCCAGAAATGGCTTACTGATAAATAAGATCTAGCGAAGTCCATTACGCCTTTTACTCTCAAGCGGGCTTCTGCGTACGCAGGTTCTCCTAAGTACGCTTCTGTGTATGCAGGTTCTCCTACGCAGGTCTCTGCGTGAGCGGCTGTTTCGCCCACGCAGGCTTCTGCGTGCGCAGCGTCTCCCACGCAAGCTTCTGCGTGCGCGGCTGTGCCTACGCATGTTCCTGCGCGTGCGGCCGCGCTTGCGCACATTTCTGCGTGCGCAGGTATGCCCAAGCAGTCTTCTGCGCACGCGGCTAGTCTGTCAGCAATTGTTTGAGGACCTGCTGACGTGACTCTCCTCGTCGCCGCTCATGCGAGTAGATGCTGGGCCGATGAACGTCGTCTTGGCCAATACCGAAGAATCTAGAGGGTGGCACGTTACATGCATACAGATCAGTAGCTTGGTATTATGGTTGTACTGTACCCATGGAGAGGAAACTACTGGTCTACATTTTCAATGCCCTAATGAGCGGCGTCCCAGTGGTATTTACCGTATGTACAGTAACAGCACGCAACAATAGTCCAAAGCATAAGGCAATTCTGCCCAGAAGTCTCCCTCATTCCTCCTTAGCATCCATCCACCTTGCGACGGAGACCATCCAATAAATATTGATACACCCCGCACAGAGCGCACGAGACGACAAGCCACCACCCGGTTACTGTTGTCGTGGCTATCGACGTCGCCGATCATTGACCTCCGTGGGCTGTGTAAATGTTCAGAATGTGTGACGGAACGATAATGCTTGGGTTTACTACCGTTGAGCCAGCGGGCCAAAAGGCACAATGTTCGGTCAGAAGACCGAACCCCAAGCTACTACATGATCGACCCGTGACAGAATGGTGGACAAGAACCCGATCAACGAGTTCGCCAGCGTTAGGACTGTGGTTCTGTGAATGAACAAAGCTATGAAGATCAGCCAAACGCAGCCTCTTACATGACAATGTGCTGGTGCACCCAGACGTAGTTCGCACGCCACTTGAACCATAGCCAGGCGAGGCCGATGGATGCGACGCCTGAAAGCACGGACGCGAGAGCAATCAGACAGTCGTTGACCCAGTCTGAGACGGCCTGCCCGACGCTGCCCATGTTCTCGAGGACTTGCGACCGCCTTAGTGACGCAAACGTGGATGGAAACACAATATAGCCCGCCAACAACAGCCAGGAGAAAACCTTTGCCAGGAGTAACCACCACCAGTCTATCTCTCTATCGTTCTCCAGCACCATCTGATCGTGTCTAGAGATTACATAGGTCTTAACCTGCTTATTATTATCATGTCTATGAGGGAGAGAGTCACTATATTTTATAGTTGCTAACTGTAGTCTATCTCGCTGTTAGGGTTTTAACTACTGTAACACCACATATAACACCAGCAAGGTGATATACATAGCATAGTATATAGTAACAGGCCATCTTAAGGTTGTTTCCTATAGTGTTGAGCATCCTATCGTCAGCAGCTAAAGCCAGTCCTGCTGTCAATAGCATGAGGGTATATAGAGGTTGTCGTTAGTTAGCATATTATAGGTGGTATATAGTCCCGCTGCTAGCTGATCTATACATCCAGCCTCTCCATACTCATAGCAAACTTAATTATCTCTTTAACAACATCTATACACAGCAACCAATTATCAGAATCAAACGCACTCTTTCCTCTGAGAAAGTACAACAGGTCCCCTCTACGCAATTCCTTCTGCTGAAGCATCCAAGTCTGCTATGCCGTCCACTATATGCAGCAGAAAAGAAAGTGCTCTGCTGTTTATACAGCTTGCTGTTACGGTCAGCTATCCGACAGTAGGGTCTGCTTACAGAAGCTGGGGATTGAAACGTAGTAACAGTACACTGGGGTCGGGGTCTTGGTCGTAGGTCGTGAGCTATGTCGTAGATCGGTAGTCAGAGGCTAAGGTGATCAATCTTAGACTCAACAAGTATTCGCAGTGAAGGTGAGCTGAAAGTATCAGATGATATTCACAAGTTGATTGCTGAAGAGCTATGGAAGTCTGACCTTGAGCCGGGCTCAGGTCATACTATATACAAGTCTAATTCTGAACATGTCCTTTGTACCTTGGGTCGATCTGGATCATTTTGATCCAGAATGATCGTCCGGCCCCCAAGTCGTGTTGGATCATATTGATCCAATATGATCGCTATCTTATCATCACGTGACTTGTAACATAGTTCTTCCGTTTCCGAGTGAGTCCCTGTTGTTCCCGTGATCTTGCAGTACAAATGTCCTGTCTTAGCCGCCCGATGCCCAAGTGGGTCGGTTATCTGTTACTCCTGCATGACGGGTCGTAACAGGGAGATGGGAGAGTCATCTTCACTAGGAACTGATTCAACCGTTCTTCTCCAATGAGAGGGGTGTAATAGAAGACGGTTTTTTTCCCCTGCTTTCTTCTTGATTATTACTTCCCTATACACTTTTTTCTTTTTTCTCTCTTGCTTACTTTTCTCCGTTTTCTCTCACTCTCTATAGCAGAAGCTGTTGACCTACTACTCTTGGTTCCAGTTCACGAACCATCAGTCAGGAGAAGGGGTCTCATCTCGGAACGCGTCGAGATTTCAATCCAAGGTGGAGACATACTCAGGCTATTGCCGGCCAATCAGAGGCCCTAGGGAACGCGTCGAGATTTCCAAGTCGGGCAGGGGGTGGCAAGCGGGGCTCCGGTCGGGTCGGGCCAATGGCTGTACACGGATGGCCGTATCTCGACGCGTTCCAGCATGGAATAATTGAGTAGGTTATCCCTATATATAATTAACTAGATCACCTGCTCCTGCTAGCTGCAGAACGCTACCTATAGGTCCCCTATTATCTGCTGCAACTGCCTGCTAGCGTTAGCTAACTGCAACTGCATAAACTGCCACTACTGCTAGCCTTTAAACTCTTTATCTGCTGCTGCTTAGTAGGTGCCCTGCCGCCTCAGTCCTCCACCTTAAACCCTAATAACTAGTGCTACTGCTAGCTAACAGCCTAGAACCTATCTTATAATGCTGCTATGCTGAACAGTGCCTCTTAGTATAACTACCTATATATTATCCCTGCCACCTGCATGCTATGCCCTGCCTGTAAATCTAATATGCTATCTTTAACCCTTATATTATTATTATTATTATTATTATTATTATTATTTCTATTATCTGCCTACCTGAACGCCTTATTTAAATAGCAGTTAGTAATAGTAATAGCTATATATTGCCACCTGCTGATATTAATCTTACTGCTAACTAACTGCTTATTATACTGCTATATAATCCACCTTACCTTATCTAATATCTATAACTATTTATCTATCTATAGCGCCTAGCTAGAGGTAGTATTAGCGC
Source organism: Colletotrichum noveboracense (assembly GCA_026319125.1). Classification (NCBI taxonomy): domain Eukaryota; kingdom Fungi; phylum Ascomycota; class Sordariomycetes; order Glomerellales; family Glomerellaceae; genus Colletotrichum; species Colletotrichum noveboracense. Next base: position 8,299 of record JANUHK010000353.1, on the reverse strand, counting down.
TGTCATCTGTAATAGTGTTATTATAAGTATTATTATCCTCAGTATTATCACAGGCGTCATTATCCTTAATATTATTATAGCGCTTATTGCCTCTAGTGTTATTATAGCTTGCCTTGCCTGCTGCCCTACCTCTTATAACTATATTATCCACCTATAAAAATATGCTCTTCCAGTCTATCTAATAGATAATACCTCCTACCTGCTGCTAAAACAGCAACACTAACTATAAATACTATACTAATAACTTGCTAACCTTATACAGCAAATACTAATATATCACTTTAGCTATCTCTATCTAGTAATAATTCTTATAGTATAATATAATAAAATATATTATGCTATTATATGCAAACATATTTCTAACCCTGCTCTTAGCTATATTACTATATCTAATGCCTGCTAACTTAGGCGCTTATACTAGCTGCCCTACCACTATATATATTAATATTTATAACTGCTCTTAAAATAATTCTATGCCTATCTATATGCCTATATTATCCTCTTGCAGTATAAGTGGTGACTATTACTGCAGTTAGATATAGCTTCCTCTACCTCTCCTGCTGCTGCTGCTGCTGCTATTATCCCTCATATTAGGTTTAACCACACTTACTGCTATACCTCTAACTCTATAATACGCTATGCGATCCACCTCTTCCCCTTGCCTACCTATACCTTATTATAGTTATTATATAAAAACAAATACTCCAGCTAGTTCTAGCTGTAGTTATTATATATACTATTCTACTTAATAGCAGGTAACACTGCTGCTAATACTGATCAGCCTCTATACCTATCGCTATACCTATTCCACTTAGAATCATTATCCCTATCCCCATCCCCATCTACTATTACTAACTGCACTAATAATAACTACACCTCCTGCGCTACCCTATAGAATATCTCAGCTAACTTATATATATACACCTGCACCTATCAGAATGATATCTAGTTGCTGCTCTAATCTACTATCTCTAGCGCTACTATATTAAACTAGATATATATCCTATATATATATATATTATAAATCTAATTTATTACCTTAAGCTTATTATCTAGCTGCCTAAATATCTATATTATAAACTACTACACCTTATTACACACTAAATAGAATATACTACTAGCCTCCTTATATACTGCCTCAGCCCCTTTAGTTGCTATTAATACTACTACCTCATCCTACTGCTCTAACTACACCTAATATATAATAAACATCTTAGCTACCTTAATTATAGCTAAATAATTTATTATATACTCTATCGCCTAGTGCTACCTGCTGTTCTTATAAATACTTAACACTACTAATATGCTAATTATTATGCTCTCCTTTTAGCTCTGCTTATATAGGTCCTTAATAATAGTAATAATAGCATCTAAATATATCCTCTTAACTTCTTCTGCTTGCACAGCCTGCCTGCTGCTAATATCTACCTTAATATAGCTAGTAAATATATCTTATAATAACTTCTAATATATAGTGAACTAATATAGCAGCTGCTTACACTTTAGCTATTTATCTATATAGAACTATATACTTACTATCTTATGCTAAACCTCTTTATACTGCTACTATATATTATCCTCTATATAGTTATTAAATAGCTACACTAGCTTTTAGCTAATCTTCTTCCACTCCGCCTTAAATAACATATTGTACCTAACCTTATATAATGCTGCTGTTATATATACCTTATCTGTAATACTATTAAATACAGCCTATACAGACTGCAATATCTCCTCATCATCCTTAATTAGCTGTATAGCCTCTTATAACTGCATCTTATTCAACCCTTCTAAATCCCTTATCCGCTTAATACAGTATAACCACCTATTCAGCTCTAACTTTTCATCTACTATACTAACCTCCTTATATACATTAGCTTCAAACTGCTTCTCTTAGTTCTTATATAATATAACAAACTATATTATGTTATCTATCTCTAGCTCTAGTAGCTTGCTTTAAATAGCTACCTCTAACTTCTGCCTGATCTTAAACTATCTGCTTGTAGCCTATATTAAAAAAAAACGCTAGTATAATATGCTTATTATCTATAATAAATCTCTAACTGCTATAGCTTTCTTATATATATTACCTCCCTTCTGCTAATTATTCGCCTATCTATATTCTGCTTAGTAATACTTCTATATATTTTATATATAGCAGTATATATAATAGTATATATAGCAATATAAACTGTCCACTTCAGGTAGTATAATATAGGTAACTAGCTTAACCTTAAGATCTAGGTATTAAAATAACTATAAATCAGCCTAGCTGCAGATAATACTAGAAATATTGCTAACTAATCTAGCAACCCTGCTTCTAGCTTTAGCAGGGATTAACTAATAGTTATTCTATAAATATACTACAGCTTTATTAGCTAATATAGCATACTTATATAATATATATATTAAAATAGAATACTATATATTATAGATAAATAGCTCTATATTTAGCTAAATATATTAATTACTTTCTTCTATTTACTATCTATAACTTATTCTTTTCCTTCTCTCTTTATAACCTCACCTTTCTACCCCTTAATTCTATATACTTTCTCTTTAATCTACTTTCCTCCCTGCCTGCATTCTATTGCTTAGTTAAGCTCTCTAGTCTGGCTGATAGCCCTATTATATAATTAGCTAGTTAATATAGGGACTAAGATAATATTATAAAAATATCTACTACCTTATTCCCCTATTTCTAGACTTAAATCACAGAACATAATACTGAAAACTAGATTCCTATATTTACACTAATTATAGCTTTAATTACATGCTACTTATACCTATTTTACTACAGAAAATCTCAACAGCTTCCACCCTGCTGTGAACAACAGTTTCCGCCCTTATCTCAACGGACCCACCTAATTCCATGGTGGGGCGTTCAATGGCTTCCGACGTCAGCCATCGCCCACGTAATGGTAGTTAATATATAGTTAAAGGGTACGGGCTCCTGCCCTAACCATTAGAGCTCTCATAGACATGGATGACTTCTCTCAGCTTCTCTTAAGGTCGCTACATAGCGAACACCTCTCAAGGTTATTATGGCGAATTCGACACGTTCTTCGTGCTGCTTTTTATCTTCTATATACACTCTGGATGATACCCTTGGTCCAGTATACTAGCTCCGACGTCATCATACTACATTCCAACCCGCCAAGAGTGGTCTTGCGACACAGCCATGCTGCTATGTCTTCGTCAAGTCGGCCGCCTAAGCTTTCCCCGTCATCTTCATCCATGGATTCATATATCTGGGTGTAATACTCTGGTGTTCCGCTCTGGAAAAGTCCAACCATAACGCTATATACCAGCGATCTATACTGACATTTCTTGACTGGTGGCGTGCTACTCTCCCATCCAATCTTTTGTTGACAGACTGAGAGAGGAACGCCGCATATAGGGCACCCGGCTTTGCTGTGGAACCCTTCCAAGAAGAACAGCTCACTAAGGCGAATCTTCCACTGAGACGCGCCCCCTCGTGGACAGACGGCTAGTTCGTGTTCGCAATGCGTAATGGCTATCCTGCGCGCTATGCAGAAGGCACATTTACCTAGCCACCAGTCCAATGTCGCTACAATCCTGTCTGGGTCATCTTCGTCGAGAAAGATCCACCCCGGGAGCTGAATGTTGCTGGCCATTTCGCCTACCTGAAGAGTCCCGCTAGAGCGCAGTCGACTTTGCCAGTAGGTAAACCCAGCTACAAGCACTTCGAACACAAATAGTAGTCTTGGAGCTAGTTGTCTTGTCTCTGATGGATTCTTGGAATCATTTTGTTCAGTGACTGTCCGCTCAAACCAGAACCGAACGTGGTTCTCTGCGTCCAGATTGACCCCTTCGTCTTTGGTTAGGAACGCTGTAAATGCTCTGCCTAGCACTCCGTCATTCCATGTCCACAGCGCCGCAATTGTCCTCTTGACCATTGCCTTGTTTTCGCAGAGGCCATCCGCTGGAAGGTTTGGGTCGAAGAGCTTTTTTATGGCGGTCTTCCTGCTTTCAGAAGATGTTACATATGTGATCGGTAGGGTGAGCTTTAAGTCGTTACACAAGATGGCTGTGTTGCAACACAGGCTGCAAAGCGAAGTAGCAGCGGCAAACCTCGGTATCGCCAATCCCTCCAACCATTGTAGAACCTCTCATGATTTGTCGCTGCTCCCGCCCTGCTGTCGACAGTCGACGAGCTCGTGGTCGTTCTGGGTGACCCCAGTGACGGCAAAGCAGAGTTGACAGCCAACGCCACTCCAGCGCTTGAACATATCCAGGAAGGGACGGAAGCGGTAATATGATCTGAAAAGTCTGTTTCTTTGCGAATCCGTCTCGCGTAGGTGTGCCAGGACTTCTTGCCACGGCGCGGGGCCGCCGCCGTCCTCTACCTCCTCATGAGGGCTGTTTAAGAAGGTGGGCTTATTCGTTGTCCACTCCAGTCTAGCCGTGCGCCGGTAGAACTCTTTCTCATCGGGCTGCGCCCATGGCCCGGCCTCGCGGAGGCTGTCTTCTGGTCCTCTTTCTGTAGCGGTTTGGTTTGAGTTGATAACCTGCACTAAACAAGTACGCTTGTTGGGATCGTCGTCCTGAAGAGGTGTCGTGGCGATGTCTGGCGACGGTAGCCGCTGTCGCTTACGGCCGGCCATCAGGGTCTCGGCCCGGGATTCACTACGAGGGCGTGCTCCCCCGGGGTTGTTCAGCTGAGTAGGTTGATCTGTCGGGCAAGATGAGCTGGACGCTGGGTCGGTGGCATTTTCTATCTGGAGAAACCGGTGCCACTCCCTGGACACCAATCTATACCTTTCCAGGAGGGCTGGCTGGAGGCTGTCAGGATACGCACCGTCGAGTCCGTACGTACAAGCTCGTTGTAACGGTCGATGGCCGCTCTGCCAGGCGAACGCGCTCTCGACGGGCGCGTTGGGGCTCCTGTCGTCATGTCTGTTGAACGGGGTGCTGGTCGTTCTGATGACCTTTTCGGTGATGGCGATGGACAGCTGACGGTACGTACGTGTGTTTATGGCCAAGCCGAAGAGATGGGTGGTGTCAGCGCTAGTAGGATATACGTTCTCTGTCTTATTATCTTCACCAACATCATGCCCTTACGTCTGCGATTCAAGTTCTATAGGATTATATAAGTTCCACTATACTATTGCCGTTAGATACTGTTGTTATCATGTTCTGTTGCCCTATTGCTAATAATCGCTCACATTAACTAGCTAAGGGGCCTGGGCGATCGGGTTGATATCCAGGCTAATTATTGGCGGCGCTGTAGCTGAACACATGACGTGGCGTTGGGTCTTTTATCTCAACCTGCCGATCTGCGCTTACTGTTTTGCCTTCTTCAGTCTATTCTGCTAACTGAAAAAACCGGTCGACACTGTTGCGATCACTCATATCGACTGGCTGGGGGGCTTTCTTTTCATGGCGTCCTGGGTTTCTCTGCTCGTCGGCATCTCATGGGGTGGCGTGCAATTTGCGTGGGGAAGCGCCCAGACTGTTGCACCAATTACGCTGGGTGCCGTCGGACTGGCTGCGATGGTTATTTATGAGGCCTGCTACGCACCTTATCCCTTCTTGAAGAAAACTATATTCACTAGTGTGAACTCAGTGCTTGTCTATATTTTGGGTTTTCTGCAAGGTTTAATTATATATCCCTAATATTATAAATATAATTTGGGGTATCATCACTAATATGAATGCCTGACATAGTTGTATGGTTAACTGTACTATGTGCTGTTGTACTTCCTCTCTGTCCAGAGCTACACCCTGACGACCTCTGGAGTGTTTATGCTCCCGGTCTCAGTCCTTCTCGTTCTAGGATCTATTGTGTCTGGCGTTATGATCAGTCAGCTTAACAGCTACCAGTGGGCAATCTGGGTTGGATGGACACTGACGGTGGTTACGTCTGGCCTGCTTATCTAGTGGGGCGTTGGCACTCCTGTTATCGTCTGGGTAGTTATGCTTATGGTTGGAGGAGTTGGCTATGGATTTATGCTGAACGCGCAAACATTTGTTTCTGGTGTCAGCACTCTGGAAGAAAACGCTGTGGAGTTGGCGGCGATATACCTCTTTTGCTGGACACTAGGCACGGCGATTAGGGTGAATGTTGGGTTATCAGTTTTCTAGAACTTCATGGCCATGAAACTACCAGTAGAATTGTCTGCGGTAGCGCAACATGCCGAACAATACCTTGCCACGTTGCGAAGTCTACTAAGTGGCGCCTTCTAGGACTCTGTCCTTGGGGCCTATGCGTTCGCGTTACAGAGGGTGCATACTGTCTTCACTAGCGTCGCTGGCCTCAGACTGTTGCTCAGCCTCTGTATACTGCGTTATAGTCTGGATTGAACCTTACCTTGTCGTTACACGTCGCTCAGTAAGGATATAGATAGGGAGACTAACATCAAAAGTTAAAGTATAGGCTTATATTAAGAGATATATACAACCTAGTCTGAGGTTCCCTATCTTAACTTATGAATCTATATTAGAGATAAGTAGCAGATATAGACAGCTTATTGCTTATATCTATAATAGGGGGAGACTCATAGTTGAAAGAATACTGCGGTTGTTGAGTTGCGGGCAGCTTGATGACTGCAGGGGAAAAATTGCTACTGTGTACTATCCGCTCTGTGTGATCGTGGTGATGGGCTTGGGATGCGCTATGATAATGATGGTGGTGGTGGTATATCTAGATAATAACTAGCTTTCCTTCTTTATATCTTCTATAAATCCTAAAAGAAGTTTTGTTGCCTAACTGTGCAGCGTATTTTGTATGGAAGGACTTTGAACGCGGCAGATAGCAAACGACGCATAAGTGCTTAGGAGACATGTCTCTGCTTGATGAAGCGAGTTGGGGGATAGATATGTTCTCATGGTAATAGAGGACTTGTAATGTTAAATACTCAGGGTCCTCTCTCGAACGCTGGATTCTGGCGAGCAAAACAAAGGTGGTCAGGCTACATATAAATACTATAGTTTTATAACACGTTAAGTCTCTAATAGAGGTGACTAAAATGCTTAAAGTGCTTAGGACGTAATTGATTAACTACTCTGTAGTCCTGTGACTGCTTCCATAGTCATAGGTAGGTGTGGTAAATGATTAATGGATCTAGGGTAACCACAAATGTTCTAGTGATCCAACGTGGAAAGATTTGTAGTACTAGTCTTCAGCCTAGAATTATCACTTATAGCTTATATCAGCATAGAGATCTGGCTGATAGATGGGGGTGTCAGCTGTTTCTCATCTGATAACCTATGAGAATAGCTTATATTAATAATTACTACCCTAAAAGGCTTCATAGAATATACTCCGTCGCATAAAAGGGTGTGCAGCCTAGGTAATAATAGTGAAATCACACTATATTATCTGTGTTCCTTGTTATATGGTTACACAGCTGCTGTGCGACTAGGTTATTTGGTTTGCTATTGAGACAGTCCTTTTATTATAATTAAGTATCCCTTGTCTGCGCTTTAGGTTACTTAAGAACTCTTAAGCAGAAGAGGGTCTTTATATCAGACTACATAATTTACGCTGCTCTATCTGTATTAATTAAGTTGATGGAGTAACGATTGGCTACTGAAGATGTGAGCGAATCGCTATTTAGTCTGGTGAGCCAAGACGCCAGCAGATATCTTAAAGACATAATTAGGCTGTATGAAGCTGCTTTGATTGAAGCTCTCGACTACAACCTCTTTGCTGATGATGGTGTGGACGTCTGCCTCGCGTGGGAGGCTGCTTTATGCTCTCCTATTGTTGCGACGCTAAGTGTACATGCGATGAACTACCTGGATTCAAGCTCGACTGCGGCTGCTATAAGTGCTGCAGCTAATGCTTAGCACCTGGCTAAAGCTTTACTGGAGGTTAGAATGCTGCTAACTGATCTAATGAGATGTCTTTAGGGCTAAAGTATACCTCCCTACGATGTTGTCCACTAATTGTTGATCCTTTATCTATACTTCTATGGAGAGGGTAGTTGTTATTCGAATGTGACGTCTTAGGTGCTAATTAATAACGCCCTATTCTAATATAAGCTGAGATGTTTTGGAGATGAAGAGCTATAGTTATTAGGATATCTTAAAGAGTGTCATTCCGTTTTCGGGCTTTTCGAACCACTCCACACCGTCTTCGAACTAGGGGAAGAGACTGTCTCGGAGAAAGCGGATGAGCTACTGTGAGTGGCCGAGGGTATCAGATATAATTCCATTGTCTGCGACACTGCACGGCTTTGGAGAGATAACAGTGGAGAAACGGCGAAAATACGAGGATATAATATGAGGATGATGTTGCAGTTTATCTCTCCCTTTGAAGATAGATATAAGC
>JANUHK010000352.1:0-33894 GCA_026319125.1 Colletotrichum noveboracense | reverse complement strand
AATGCAGCTTTTTTTACGCTGGTACCGCGTGCAACAGCTTCAAGAGCCTGGTTGATATCATCTTCTGTATACTGAGGCATATAGGTCTTAAGAATGTAGATACGAAAAACGACGACGATTGAAGTAAAATTGGTGAAGTTGTGGAAGATTGAAATTGGTGGTCATCATGGCGGTGAGGCATTTTTGGGGTGTCGAAATGTGGGGGGTGACGAAAAGTGGGTGACGGACGTTAGGTTGCGGTTGAAGCGGATGCCGAGGCCGCCGCTTAGGTTCATTGTAATTGCGCCCAGCGTTAAATCCTTCGTTCTGCTGAAGCGTAGTCTGAAGTATGGGTTGCCTGTCATTATGAGGTAGGGGATCTGGACGCCCTGGGTGTTTGTGGACTCAATCGCGCCACGGCTGGAGCGGGTGGCGACGTTGATGGTGCTGCAGCCCTTAAAGATCTTGCCGCTCGCAATGGTGATGGTGTTCGCGCTGATGGAACCTGAGGCGATGATAGAGATGTGCTGGCTGGAGGAGATGGAGTTGAGGGCGGCTTGGGTCGCGGCGTGGTAGTTGGAGCTGGTGTAGATGTTGCTTGAGCCCTTGGTGGCTGTGAAGGAGCTTCTGGAGCTGGTGACGCGGGCGTCTGGGGTGCTGGAGCTGCACTAGGCGGCAACAGAGGAGGCGAGCGCCAGCACTGCCGTGAGAATAGAAAACTTAGCTATTGTATTAGTGATTCTAGACGGCTGAAAGGTAAAAGGGTGTGTAGGATTATAGGTGGTGATCTTTCTGCCTACTTCCTGAAAACGACATAGCGACTTATTTATATTATTTTGCGACTTAGTAGAGACAGTAAAGACGCATAAATATCTTCCCTAGATGCACACTAGTCTTAGTAGATATGCCTATAAGAAGAGCTTTCGTTGGAGGATGAAATTAGGCTGGCCCCTTAAACTGGCAATGCATCCTCCGCATTTATTTACCACAAGCTTAGGCGCGGCTTGGCGCTGCTCACTGTAGACTCTGGACCACCTAGGGTTGCTTAGGTGCTCATAAGCTGTACGCTAGTCTAGGGCGCCTAGGTTGGTCGAGCGCTACACGAATGGAACTTTAATAGGGGCAATCATATAGGTGAGTTGCTAGTTTGCTCTTAGTGGCTTACTTACTCTAAATTCTCAACCTTCCTGATTTATGCCTTTAAAACTTCTATACTTTAGCTTACATATTAACTCTTAGCATTACACTAGTTTTAGGGCTTAGCATCGCTTATTGGTGGTGCAGCAGCGCTTATTTAGCTGTTATGGTAATCAATTTCTGGCAGCTCTCTATGCGAATAAATCCCTAGTCTGCTGAATAAAGAGTAAGCTTGTTTTTTTTTTTTTTTTTGCAGTTTCTAATTTATGCCTTTAAATAATAGATGTGGCTTAGCTCTTGAGTTGCCTCACAGAGATCGAGAAGTGTGACACTCTATTCAACGAAATGTGAATTCTTAGTAGTATGGTGAATATGTTGCTATCTAGGGGAAACATCTCAAATTGATAAAATCTTTTACCTCAGGCCTAAGCTACTTGCAATTGTCTCATAAAGTTAAAGTCCCACTCTTAGTTCGGGAGGAGAAGACTGTTACGGTCAGCTATCCGACAGTAGGGTCTGCTAACAGAAGTTGGGGATTGACGCTTAAACAGTACACTGGGGTCGTGGTCGTAGGTCGTAGGTCGTAGGCTGTAGTAGATCAAGTCTTCAGAGGCTAAGGTGATCAGTCTTAGACTCAACAAGTAATTCGCAGTGAAGGTAAGCTGAAAGTATCTGTGGTGATAATCACAAGTTGATTGCTGAAGAGCTATAGAAGTCTGACCATGAGCCAGTCTCAGGTCATGCTATATACAAGTCTAGGTTAGTCTCCTTACTCTGAGGACCGATGTCTTCCGAGCGGTCCCCGGGCGTGGACCGCTTTCTCCGCGTCGGTCCTGGGTAAGGACCGCTTATCTCTCGTCGGTCCTTCTTATCATCACGTGACTTGTACCATAGTTCTTCCGTTTCCGAGTGAGTCCCTGTTGTTCCTGTGATCCTGCAGTACAAATGTCCTGTCCTAGCCGCCTGACACTCAGGTGGGTCGGTCAACTGTTATCCTTGCATAACGGGTCGTAACACATCCCCCGCCTTTCTAATCTCCAACATGACTCTGTGCAGTTGCCTTGGGAATTGTTGGCAAGTCGGGCCATTCTGCACTCCAACCTGCTGACGGCCTTGACATCTTGCATCGTGTCTGGAAAAGGGCGATTGACTCCGGGATGAAATATAAGATTCCTGAGAACAAATTGTGGAGATCGGTCCTGACAAGAAAGTGTTGAATTAGTCTGCCTTGGCATGCCAGAACCCCTTAATCGGCAGACATGAGCTTAATCCTAGAGCTGATGCAACCCTATCGCTAGAAGCTGCTATTTTGTAAAAATTGCTAAGGCGAACGTGATTGATTTTGGGGGCCAAGGACTGAACGGGAAATAGCTATGTTCTGCTTCTCGGCGGGGTGTATTGTATGAGTGTCGATCAGGCCCTGGTTTGTGCTTAATATTCAATAGCTTATGATCGTGATTCGGCGGTCGGTAGAAACAAGGCCGACGGTTACGGCTCCCACTGGCAGCGCTTGGAGACTTCGAAAGAAGCTTATTTGGTCTTCAAGTTTTCTTGTTCATAAGGTTGTTGAATTGACGCGTGAATCAATACTTCTGTCGCTGTCGTCATTGGAGAGTTCTGCCATGTCCTTGGCTGCTGTGAGAGTTTGGCGACAAATACACAACAGACAAAAGCCGTGAAGAATGAACCCGAACTAAAGGGATGTGTACTACTGGTTTAAAATATTGATTTATTATTTACGAAAGTATCACGCCCGTTGGTGTGTCCATACAATCTTGGTATAGGGTATATGAATACTCAAAATCACGTTTCACGGATAAAACCAGTTGTCAAATCTTCGATTAACATTGTGCTTTGGTTCAATAATTTGTTGCCCGGTAATGATAACAGGTCAACATGCAAGCAGGAAGATGTCAATTCGCAAACACTGCGCCAGGTGAACTCCCGGTAAATCCATTTAGGAGCAACAAGTTGAAGTTCTTCTTGTACTGCACATGTATTTCTATTACCCTGTAGGTCCGCAACCTGTTTGGGTACCGACTCTTCAGCAACACATCAACACGACACCATTGTGTCTGTGCAACAAATGATTGGGCTGCATTGCAATTAAACTCTGTAATGACTACAGATCCGTCACTGTATTCCTTGAAAATCAGAGCTTGCAGATATCAGCATGGAACTTTGTTGTCAACGCTGAGTTGAAGGGTGTGTGAACCCGTTTGTCTCGCAATCCAGCTTTTTGCTTTCTATTCAAAACGTCCACATAATTCTCCTTCTGCTATTGATCATCATATAACCATCCATATCACCTTCCCGCTCGCTACAGCACCTACGCCCGCTCAAAATCACAAAGGCGTCTTGCAATTGTATAGTTATGTTCTGGACTATCGCATTTGCCACATTACTTATCATCGCAACCATTTTTGTCGCGAATCAACTTACCCGAATGGCACTCTCATTTGACTCAACGGTAGTCGATTTTCCCTTGGGGAAAAGCCCTGTAGCCACAGTCGAATGGGGTTACTACTGTAAGTCCCCTCTCAAAAAAAATAAGCCGTCCTTCACTAACCGGGATCTAGATGCTGGCTTATTGGAGCATCGGCTTGGTTTAGGCTGGCGTCTTGTTCTCTAAAACAGAAGGTATCAACAGGTGATGGTCTACTGTCGATGGTGTGCTGTTGAAGATGTAAATGCAGAGTTCCTCGAACAGTATACTGATATTCAAATAAAATCCAGAGAAATGTGCGTAAGGTTTTTGGATACGCCTCAATATCACGTGTTTCTCAAGCCTGAGAGAGAAGATCCCTTACTAGAGCTGACTGATGAGTTCCTTGAGTTTGATATGGAGCGTAAGGCGATAAAAGAGAGTGGTCCTCTCCTCGAGACGCCTAAAGGCATGGAGAACAAGCCTGGGGTGCAGATTAAGATGTTGAAGAGAACAACTGATATTCACCATCTTGCTGGCTCTCAGGGAATGTCTTAGTAGGCGATCGTGAACTGCTTAGCGATGAGAATTGAAGCAGCGGAAAATACTAGCTTGTGGAAATTTGCATTTAATTGTTGAATATTCACTACGGCGTTGTTTTGTGGGTGTTGGGATGGAAGTAGAGTAGCTGACTCGATTCCATCTGAATAAGGCCATTCGCAATTCACCTGGCGCGCCCGTCAAGCACGGGAAGAGCGACGAGATAAATAAAATTACTTAAATGCTTTTTTTATTTCCTAAGAGCTAAGATTTTGAACTCTAGAACAATCCTGTTGTTCCTGCCCGCGCCACAATAGCAATTGTTTGTGCCAACGATCCGTCTTTGTCAACTGCGCAAAACAACGCCTTCCAGAGACCAATCCTTCTTTCCACCCCTTGAATCAAAGCCAACTGTTCAACATCCTTGCAATCCCCGCAAAGCACAAATTTGCGTCATTGCGCCTCCAGTTTCTCGAAATCTTAACCATCCTTTTCTTCTCCACGTCTGCGACGATCCAATGGCATACTACCGCATCTATACACCCACGGCGCCGCGTCGCTCGTGTCTCAAGAAGAAGGCTTCTCCGGATTGAAAGTACTGGGGCACTGACTCTGGCGGCTTGAATTGTGTGTCTCTCGCCTCCTCGCCCCCTTCTCCTGTTGACCAAGCTGACCCTTTGCCTTGCAGATCACGAGTCCTGCGAAGCTGAAGAGGGCGTGTCGCGCACAAGATACCTCCAAGACATGTGGAACTGGCAGGTTATAGAGTACGAAAGATGGGTCACAGCTGAAGACGCAAACAGGAGATACTTCCAGTCCTCGCGAAGTCACCTGAGAGAACGCAAGCCCTCTGCGGTGCGATTCTTCGGAGAAACAACGTTCATCTACAACCCTAGAAAGTCCCTTAGGGAGATCAGCATGGCTGGCTACGAGCTTGTCGGAGTCTTTACGTCTCGGATGACGGAAGATGAAGTCATGAAGGTCTGCAGACGCCTCTACAGCCGACCAGAAGACTTTTGAGACGTCACTTGTTAGTAAACCAAGAGGGCTGCAGCGACTTTTGGTACTTCGTGTATCGCAACTCACATATCAAAGTGCACTTCTGAGGCGTTTTCAGTGTGGGGTACTTTAGCTCAGAAAGAGGTCATGTGTGCCGACGAAGCCTCCCTCCGTTTGGCCGTTAATGTTACACGATAATCGGGCGCGGGGACCGCTAGCCTTCTCCGGCAGATACAATGGTGGCGATCTCGCACAGCTACTCGCGGGTCTAATCCTACGGCGGCGATGCTGCTGTTTCGTGGAATCAGCCTCTCAGTATGTATACAATCATAGTCTTGCCTTGGAAAGTATTATCGGTTGATCCTTGGGATCTCCGGCATATTATCGTGATATCTTACGTATTATTTTAATTACTCACGATGGTACTGAAAGAGCCTCACTTTCCTCGTAGGCTTTCTGCTCGACCGCTATGGTGGCGAGCTGAAATGGTCTCGTGGGCTTACACACGTGATATTTGGGCGTATAACTATTGTGAATGCCATTGGGCCGAGCCTTCAACGCCTCATCGTGTGTTTTCCCCTGCAATACACCTACGACTGACATAATGCGGGGTAACGGAATCATGTTCGGTGAGTTTGAAGCAGTTCAGCAAGGTCGAGGCACATTATTGTTCTAAAAGGTGGTCCTTAGCTATATTTTTGTGTTGCTCGCTCGCAAAGTACAAAAGCCGGCACCTTTATGGCCACGCTAACACCAGTCTCATAAACTTGCACAACTTTGACAATCTACTACCCCGTAACACCTCTCACTTTCTCCAGCTTGTCTGATGTCTCAATTTACCTCCATGGATCCGTCAAAAAACCCAGAAGACAGTCACTGTGGCAGTACTTTGTTGTCTGAGTTAATACACAACAGTGAAGCCCTCAGTGCTCGGCACAAAAGCCCCAGCTCAATGCATCTGAACATATTGTTGCTAAAACACGAACCAGAGTATTACGACAGTCTCTCATCGAACACGACCATGACATTCAGCCGCCTTCCCACTGATATACATCATTGTATAGTGGACTTTCTTAATATAATCGACAGCGCTTGCTTGGGCCTGACCAATCACCACTTCTACGCGATACACAGAAAACGGCACCGCCCTATTTCTCTTTCAGCGAGGCAAGGGCGTCGCTCAGCCGACCTATGTCATAAATGTCCAGAAGCGTGCGAGCTTCGTTTGCATCTAGATAGGTGGATGCCCCGCGATATGGAATACTGTAGTATCTCTGAAAAATACGGCCGGCCAGCTGCCATATTTAGCCAGTCATACTGCTCGAGGCGCTGTCCGAAGAACTCCTCACTATGCGGAAGGCATCATCTTAGGAAATAATTGCGCCGCAACGATCCACTCAAGCGACACAACGCATTCCAATCGCCAACAGCAAGTCCAATTATGGCGTGTGCCCGATTCAGCAAATATAGGATCTCGGAACGGGAGATAGAACTGGCCAAGCATCATTGGATGCAGGTCTGAGAAACAGCAGCTCTACAAGTCAACCTCTTAATTAATTCAACCCGCGCGTGAAGTGGATAGCAATTCGTCGATTGCTGTGTGGTACTGGAAGCTAATGCAAGAGCGTCAAAAACTACAGAGATAGGAAGCATGCTTGCATATAAGAGCAATCGCAAATAAGATAAAAATCCAAAAAGGATGCGCTTCTCAACCGCTGACGGGAATTGAGCCCGACGTGGGGGTCGAACCCACAACCTTGAGATTAAGAGTCTCACGCTCTACCGATTGAGCTAGCCGGGCGGCTGAAGCGCTGCTATTGGCTGGTCAGAACCAGCTTGGCGATGCCCAAGTTTAGCGAAGCCGGGGGTTGACCGAATGGGTTTACGACGAATCGACGCGTGCTTCTCTGCTCGGGAGACTTCGTCGTGATCGCTGCCCTGCTTTGTTGCATCCCGTCGCTCAAAAACATTGATGACATCGACGTCAGCACAATCTTGGCCATTAGGGCGCTCCTGGTCTGCCGTTTAGCAGTACCACCCTGCCGCCGGTCGTCCTCCCTTCGCCTCCCGTCGTCTCTCCACTGTTCATCAACTCCACGGCCGCTCCTCCGGTCGTGAGCTCTCCTATAGTTACTCCTCCCATCGTCTCTCCCCTGGTGGTCATCCCTCCTACAACCACGCCTCTCATCATCCGTCCCCCCGCCGTCCCGACTCCAGGTGTCTCCCCCCAGGCGTCACCCTGCTAATCATCCGCCCTCCTCCCGCCGCGACGAACATCGTCACAACCGTGACTCGCTGCTCCTCCGGTATCTGCACAACCACAATCCAGACCTCTCGCGCGCTTGTCCTGCCCCCGACCTCCCTCACCCGCATCCCATCGCAACTACTTTTACAACCTGCGGCCATATCTGCAGGAACCTGACAACGATACGTACGCTAAACGGAATCCGCCCCGTGATCGTCACTCCTATTATGCCCATGCCCGTCCAGAACACGGCGCTGCTCACACGCATGACCGCACCTATCATCATCCCCGGAGTTTCGTCTCGGGGTCCAGTGCAACCGCCTGCTCAAACACTGGGTGCGGGACCGGTCCAGCCTCTGGTGCAGAGTCCTCCTATTCAACCTCAACCTCCTGCACAGAGTCCAGCTGTGACGCCGCGTCTGCCGCAGCGGGCCCCGCGCGTACAGCCGCCGGTTACGCCTGTGACTACCGGGCACCAGCCGTCGTCGCCTGCGCCTGTTACTACTCTTGGACAGGCGGAGGTGAAGGTCTCGGCGTTTTTGCCTTTGATGAGCATGCTGGGCGCGGTTGTCTTGGTTTTGGTTGTGTTGTAAAATGCACGGGGAGGAGGTTAAATGATTAATTATGAGAAACTAAAA
This sequence comes from Colletotrichum noveboracense, assembly GCA_026319125.1. NCBI lineage: Eukaryota > Fungi > Ascomycota > Sordariomycetes > Glomerellales > Glomerellaceae > Colletotrichum > Colletotrichum noveboracense. The sequence goes on along the minus strand of JANUHK010000352.1, from coordinate 25,931 downwards.
AACTTTTCATTGTTGTGACTGGCCCCTTGGACTACATGTATGACCGTGAGATAGATTGATGAGAAGAACTTGGGAGGAAGGATATGGATAGTCTTTATCCGAGAGGACTCAATCATTGTATTCAATGAACCTCTTAACATTGAACCTGACCCTGGCTTTGGAGCAATTCTGCTTGTCTTTCTCCATCTTATCGTTGGCGACACGAAAAGCTATGATTTTCATCCGCATGTAGGTAGTCAACAGGTTCAGCGCCGATGGTGCTACGTTCTGGGTGGGAGCATTACCCCTGCTACCCCGGCAGGCGCTCCGAGGTCCAAAGGTAGGTCATCGTCCCCTAGTTCACTTCCTCCTTCACCTGCCTGACCCGATCTGGGTCCACATTCTTGACCACCCTGCTCTGGAACTGCAAGGCGAAGATGCTGTCCCTGCGCAAGAACTCTTCAAATGTCCCGTCCAGACAACACCTCACGGCTTCCTGGTATGCAGGACCCATGGTGTGTGCCAGCCTCCTGTTGGTCTCGGTTTCGAATATTTCCCGCATCGGCCCGACAGTGCGACTGGAGGTGATCCCCTCCTGCTTCATCCTCGCGTTCCTCATCGACATTGCGGTTCGCCATACGCCGATCTCAAGGAGAACCACCCCCAGAGAGTACAGGTCGTGCGTCTTGTTGAATCGGACGTTTGGCCGCGACCCCTGGCGATGTGGGTGGCGGTACACGTTCCGGGAGAGGTCCTCGTCGGCTGTCATGTTGGTCTCGGCCGTATCGGGCCGCGAGTATTCAAAGTTGATGAAGTACGGCCGGAGATACATGCAACGGTCGCTCTTGTCGAAGAAGAAGAGGATCGAGCTGCTGCTGATCTCCTTGTGAAGCCAGCCGTCGGCATGGAACGCCGCGATGGCGCGGGAGATGGTAAGGGCGATGTGAAAGCGCAGGGGCAGAGACGGGGGGTCCAACTTCTTTGAGAAGATTGTCTGCAGGCTAACTGGTGCTTTGTCGGACGCTCCTTCGGGAAACCCGAAAGAGAAGATGAATTCATGCCCGCCTGGGTTATCCACGTAGCTCTTTAGAGGAAGAGTATGGAAATCGTGCTCGCCGGCCGCTCCCAATAGAGCTGCTAGTTGACGCAAAGCCTCCTTTCCCTTGGTATTATCCTCCCCGGACTGCGGATAACTCTTTTTCTCCAGCCGCGTTCTAGGAGGTTCCCCGGTAGGTGGGGTGCCCACTGGCGACATATCGGGGTTAGTTGGAACGGCAGGCAAAGCTGTTCCCCCTGCAAGCCGCGAGATCCTGACATGGGGCACGAATGCTTCATGATCCGAGTGCGGATCGCTCTTGATTGTAGCCTCCAAAGCTTGCCTCGCATCGGAACTGACGAACAGGGTCCCCACGATCATGGGCTCAAAAACCCTGAGCTGGTCATTCCACTCCCGGAAGCTGTCGATGAGCTTTTCAAGCGTGGAACGTTTGAACAAAGCCCATTTCCAGGCCTTGAGCCTAAAGATGGACTGGTCCTTCAGGGGGATTGGCGAGGAGCCGGGCTGAAGCGATGGTGGAGGGGGCAGTATGTCGCTCAGGTTTGTCGCGAGGAACGCCTCGGGAGTGGGCCTTTCCAAGGTCTCAGAATCATTCAGCTTACGGTACTCCTCGTCTTCCGTGCGGACAAGGTCCCGGTAGGGCGCAAGGGCCTGTCCGAGGCAGCTGATGATTTCGTTCACATGGTCTACTAGGATCTTTCATATTTAGATTGTCAACATCGCGTCCACATAGGCAGGATGCGCACTCAAGGCTGCGTGTCCCGTGCCGCAGCAACTAGGTAGTACAAAGAATGATACATACTGCGACTTCAGGCGACGCCCCTAGAGCTTCCCCTCGGAGAACCGAGATGAAGAAATACTTGAACATTCGCAAGTACAGACATTGGGTGCGGAGCTTGACGAGCAGCTTGTGATTCTCCTCTTTGAAGTGCTGTGCTGACATTCCCAGTCGATAGATGCCTCTGGCCAGGTAGTAGACGTCCTTGTACAGCGAAAGGGCCAGTCCGACGGCTTCCATGATGAGTGCTCGGGTATCGTGGGCGGTTCTGGTTCTGGTCGATGCTTGGGACGCGGAGGCAGCCAAGAGACGAAGTGTGTGGTGGTTCAATGCACGAAGAACCGGATTGGGCGCAGCCTGTGTGGTATTAAATCAATAATCGGCAGCCAAGGTCAGAGGAGGCTTGAGCGCCCACGCAGTATCGCCGTATCGTTACGTACATGCACATGAAGTCCAATTTGGAACCGAGGTAGTCGGATGAAGCGCGTTTACGTAGCATTGGGCATCCATGCAGTGTCTCTCATGTAGGTCACCATACATGAAGTGCAATAGAGAACCGGATAGGGCGCGTTCTCGAAGTAATCCAGCACGTCGGTTTCCGTCCTGCGGCCAAGGCCGCAGCGCCGCGGCCTCACTTACTGTTAGCCACTTAAGACAGCATATTCTCCACTCCTCGTTTCCGGTGGAGGACACAAGTTACACGCCACTAAATTCGACCGCAGGTCGGAACACGAAACATTGGGCACTCATGCAGTGGGCTTCATGTATTCGTAGGTAGGCATGAAGAAGTCTAGCCGAGTGGGAGCATTGCATATTAGTCTAGTACTTCAGCCTGCGACCCGAGATGCAACCCCCTCGGCCCTTGGAGGGCTGGTCGGCGGGCCCAACGAGCCTAGACGACAACTGCGTGGAGGGATTCAAGTAAGATCGCGCAAAAGAGGCAAACGGCCGGCTCACCCCTCAAGCCTCAACGGCATGCGGTTCATGAGAGGGTGGGTGTGACCGCCGGGCATAGACCGTCAGGAAGCAGGCTCTACTAGCCTTCAATCGTCCCGGTCGGCGATGTCGACCGTTGCTTCGGTCATAAGGGAAGCCCCGTTCCTCTAAAAGACGCATTCCACACGTCTGTTGCTTCCTCTTGTTTTCAAACCAGCAAGGCTCGCACTCGACTCGACGCCGGTGTTCGCAAACGTCGAAACGTGACCAACACAGGCCTCCTTGTCACTGATCATTTTGGACGAGTTCACGATGGAGGCTTGGGTTCAAATTGGAAATCAGGGTACATTCCTGTGGGGGCTCACTCGTAAAGACTTTCTGAAGCTCCTCGGTCTATATCCGAATTTCCTTCCGACTCAAATCCAAGACCTCGACAAAACTCGTTTCCAAGGCATAACCCTCCTTGTAGAAAACCAAACCCAGAGCGAAGACCAACGCGAAGACGAGGACGCAGGCGAAAGCGACGACGAAGACGAAGGCGAGAACGAAGGTGAAAACATGCGACGTGAGATTATCATCGATCTCAGTCACTGGTTTTAGTATGAAAGTTCTTGACCCGTATTGTATAGGATACTTGTACCTAAATGGCCTGTTGACAAGTTTGTAGCAAACGCTGTCATGGAGACGAGCGAGGTGGCTGTAAGCACCACCACCAGTGCCTCGTCGAGAATTTGGACTCCGTCGCAATTACGACAACTGTTGATGAAGCTTTCGAACATTTCGACGAGAACGAGCGTGCCTCCGCCGTATCCAAGCTCCAAGAGCTACTCAAAGGGAGCCAGGGACCCAATCACACGAAATTCGAGTTTGGCATCTTGATACTTTCCGCAAAGTACCCGAACGATGTTCCATTCTGCTCACCGGAACTGCGGGATTGCATCAAAGACTATGCGACTGATGCCGTCGCATGTAGATATGATTGGGGGACGGAAAGCTACGCCAAGGATTACGCCCTGTTCAAGTCTCGCTATGATCTAGTGATGCAGAAGATTCACGCGCTGGGACACAAACCTGCAGCTCAAGAGGTCGAGAAAGTAGCGTATGTTCTAGGCTGCTGGAGGGCCCTGAGAGGTAGGCGGAGCAGAGTAGCAATTTCGAAAAGGTATTCTAGTAACACATGCAGGCACCTTCATTGACGACCTAGTCACTCGCAAAGACGAATTGAAAACAGTATCGAAGGCTGGTGCCAACGGCACGATCATTCGGTCTCTTACGAACTCGGACTATGCCAGGCTACCTAAGACGATTGCCGTGAAAAGCATCTCGGAGTTCAATTCACATGCCGTCAACTATCTGAGTGAGATTCGAGTTCATGCCACCGGCGACATAGATAGGGTAATGTCCGCCAAATTCTGCTACCAAAGCATCACGAAGTCTGACTCCCTGCGTACCTCAGAGCCATCTTGTGGAATATTACGGATGGTCTTTTTGGGATAGCCATTTTCACATCGCGATGGAACTGATGGACCAAGACCTGGAGAGCCTACTGCTGACACGAAAGAAAAACCCCATTGGCTGGGACAAAGCAGTCAAAAAGTGGAAGAATGAGACCAAGAAGAGAATCCGAGAACCGCTACGTCAGTTACTGGGCGGCTTGCGTGCCTTGCATGACGCAGGAATCACGCACCGGGATCTCAAGCCACTGGTGAGTGAGCTACCTACTTCCCATAAGGAAGTAATCCACAATTTAGTGAACCAGCTGACAAACTCGACTGGATCACTGGAAAGAACGTATTGCTTGACAAAGAGCACAATGTCAAGATTACGGACTTCGGTGTCTCCAAACAAGCCCGTGATCGTGTCCAAACCACAATGAGTACAGGTACCGGTACAACCGGATACACAGCGCCCGAAGTTCTCCAGGTTGGCGAGACATTCCACGGCAATTATACCGAGAAGGCGGATCTTTGGTCGCTGGGATGTGTCGTTTATAGGATGATCAAGGGGTGTCAACTCCTCGCCCACGACCAAGAGACGAAAACTGAAGCTAGAGAGAGAGTCGGAGGCTTGGCTGAGAATAATTGGGAAGGATTTGCAAGCCCAGAAGCAAACTTGTTGAAGAAGCTGCTTTGCGTCGACCCCGAAGAGAGGTCATGCGCCCGGTGTGCAGAGGAAAGTTATACTTTGGCGACGGAATAGTGCATTTGCTGGGAATCATCACAAAGTGGATTGGATATTCTTGTGCAGTTAGTCATGTTGCTTCGCTCGTTTTCGTATTGCTATTTTGTACAGGTTTCGGCTTGCAGACAGGGCAGGATCTCCTCTCAAAGGTCCGTAATTGACTTATTGTTTGAAGAGCGATCGTGGTGACTATTTGAGTGAGGGATTGATCGGATCACCATAAAGTACGCAACAGGCTTCCTCGATGGCCAGAGAAAAGTATTGATCAATGAAGTACATTCACTGAAGCAATGAAGAATCGCCTGCTCATTCTGCCCATGTGAAGGGGTTTGTAACCACGGTTCTTGGCGAGGACTACTCGGGTGAAGAAGGCGCCATCTCGGATGTAAGTGAGAAGCCTGAACATGTTGACAACGAGAATTGATTGGCCCAGTGTGCGCCACACTACAAGGATTTATACACCCTTGGCAGCCGGGTCTTCCTACAACTTCATGCAAGTGGCTTGGAACATGACCAATGTTACTTCTTCTCCAGAGACAAGAATGAGACTCTCCTCGCGCACCATGGTTTTGTCCCGCAGTAGATTCCATCCCCAGGAATTCAGAGACTATATCACCCCCACACCGCCCAAGTAAATGATTTGAACAAAGTTATCTGACGACGTACTTCGATCTATATTGACTCCTCATTGATCGAACTTATATTTCATCAAACAACTTAAGGCTTTGTTCAGTTGTTGTCACCTCATCCCACAGACGCTGACCCTTGTACGGTCGGTGTGTTCGATAAAGGTCTGCGGCACTAAATTCAAGATGCCAAACCAGGAAGTCGGTAGATATTTGGACCTACTAAAGAGGCGACTTAGTACCAGTACGATCACTGGTGATGAGTTCCAAGGGTTTCTTGAAGTATACCGGCAGCATATTTCGAATCCGATGTTAAACCTTGACACGTTTCGCTTCGAGACGATGCCCGGGGTATGCAGGTCGCGCGATCCCAAATACCTTAAGCGCAATGAGTTGATCCAACTCGTCAAATGGATGTAGTAAGTCCGGCTTGACCCAACATCCGTCCTGCTTCAGGGCTTTTTTCGCTTCACTTCTCATTCTTGCGTAGCTCGGCCGGTCACAGGCTTGTGACGCGATCCCACAGACGTATCCCGGTGGCAGCAGAGTTTAATGCTGCCGGACTAAAGCGAAACAGACCGGAGAAGGTGGTGGGCGTGACAGATGAGGCTTTCAAGATCTATGCCAAGGACAAAAACATTCCAAAAGCCATCAACTGTCTCATGCAATTGCGGGGGGTTGGCTTGACCACCGCGACGTTGATCCTTTCGACAGCATACTCTGACGACATACCGTTCTTTTCTGATGCTCTCTGCAATTGGGTAGACCCCCACAACTCACGCAAAGATGTCACGGGGTACATGAAACTCGTAAGGACCGTTGATGCTGTGAAGAGACGAGTAAAGAGCTCGTTGTCGCGCCGCCGTCGAATCACTGCGCTTGACGTCGAAAAGGTGGCGTTCGTGGTAGCCACCTCAAGGTGCATGCGGGGTATCTGAACTTACAAGCGACCTAAAGCATCGTATCGTGGATCGACTGACTCGCTGATAGATAGACGGCTGCCGAATAGCACCATGCGGGTCGAGTTGCAGAGGCGATTGGGGAACGGGGGAGGGAGCGTGGCGGTCTTCGCTGCTCGGAGAACGCGATACCATGATCTGCTGCCTGCAGAATTTGCAGTCAAGGTTGTATCCAGCCTGAACTTCCGCCTCCGTTATCTGCAGATGCTTCAAGAACTTACCATATTAGCGCAACTCTCAAAGGTTAGGAGCGTCTAGTCCTCCCTTTAAAGCGCATTTGAGAAGCCGGTGGCTCACAAACCCCAGCTCTCGGTAATCAGGGATAACTTCGTCAACTTCTATGGGTGGATGTTTTCCCATGACCACTTCTTCATCGCCATGCAGTTATTGCAGTACGATCTGGAGACCTATCTTCAAGACAACAGGCAGGACGCCAAGGAGATTACCTGGAAAGATCGCCAACCAAACGTCCCGTTGCAAACACCGATAGGACAGCTGGTTGAGGGCCTGCGCGCTCTTCACAAGGCAGGATTCACTCATCGCGACCTACGGCCCAAGGCATGTAGCTTGACCACCCGATCGCCATACGCTTACTAATGCGAGAGGGGAACATCAGAATATCCTGCTTGATGGCGAGGGATCCCTTAAGATCGGAGATTTCGGCATCTCGATGCACGTCATCGATGGTCTGAAGGCTAAGATGAGCGACGCACCCGAGACATGGGGATACTCAGCCCCCGAAATCATCGAGGCAAGAGCTTCCCCGCTCCAGACCTACTCGCCTAAAGTGGACATTTGGTCTTTGGGCTGCATTGTGTACAGAATGCTTATGGGCAGACAATTGTTCACAAACCTAGATGATGTGAGGCAAAATCGAGGCGACAGGATTGGAAGCCTCGGATCCATTGTGGGGGGGAGGGAAGGTGTAACTAGACAGGATATCAATTTCTTGCAATGTCTTCTCTGCGAGGAGCAGCAGCGTAGATTGGATGCCGAAGCAGCCTGCAAGCATTCCTGGTTTATCATTTCTGGTAATTCGGCTCAACGGATAGGTTATAACGATCAGGTAGAATGAAGTAATGAAGCTAGAGAAAGCTTTGGACTTGAAACACTAGTTCTGTTATGCATGCGATTGTACCTTGACATGAGAGGTAGGTTCTACAACATATACGTGCACAAAGTCCCAGAATTTCTCCACAACTAGATTTCCTTCTAGCTTTCCCAACGGCGAAGAAGAAAAACCCCAGCAGCCGTTGCAATTTTCCCAACAAGGCTGCGACTTCTCGTCAGTCACAGAACGATGTTGAGGAAGTTTCGAGCCCACTCAGTACGGGGTTTTACAGTAGGGGAAAAAGCAGTAAAAGCACCTCGGTCCAGTAGCTTCGCAGTATACGTACTCAGGGGTCCGGAATAACTGCCCGCGCGAGCCACAGAACGATTTCAAGCGAATTTTGCGCTTTTACCACCAGAATCTGCTCCAACTCGAATCTACGGCAGAAGACGAAGCAGAAACGGCTGTCCATCGCAGTTACGTTTTGCTCCCGCTGTTGGAAGTTTGTTCAAGTACAGATTTCCCGAGGCCCAGGTACCAGAGCTTTGAAAATTCGAGATTCAGATATCTGTGAATGCGACAGTCAGACACGAGGATGGCTCGACTGACATTTTGTGAAGAAATGCTTTGTGTGTGTATATATATATGACTACTTGGAGATACATACGAGGTCCTGCCCAAGTTTGGCGAAGCCGGAGGTTGACCGAATGGGTTTACGACGGATCGACTTGTCCATCAAGAACTCTCATAAATGTCCTGTGGAGAGACCGGGTACGGATGACTGGAAGTGCCATGCACGATTTAAAAAAAAACATAAGTCCAAGAGATTGGTTGCAGATGTAGAGTTTCGCACAAACATACATGGTGGTCTACCTCAAGGATTTCTAGGAACAGATGTGGTGTTTGAGCACGGAAGAAAATCACAACGGGTTCAGGAACGAAACAACATCCGATATCACGAACCTCTGTCATTTGTTCCATCTCAATTTTCCTTCCGCAGTGCTGCGTGCTGTTCTTTGTGTGTGGCTGCCTGAAACTTGAGCAACATGTTGGGTTGAAACTGATGCAAGACATGGTTAGGCCTATGGGCTTTTGGGAAGTCTTTCATTCAAGACAAGATTCATCATTATTTGAATCGGTCCCTACTGGTCTCCGGCCTGCTGAAATTTGACATTTTGTCGTGTTAAAACAAAGAGCAGATTATGTGCATGATTTCTTTGGTCAGATGTGTGATCTATCATTTGGCTATGGAAGGCTTTGTACTAAAACCCACTGAATCAGAAGATCTGCCTTCCTTCATTCAGGAGTCCAACAAGGTTTCAACTTTGAGCAGATAATGTTGAGTTCCTGTGCAAGATTCCTTCTGGCTCTGAGGATCCCTGGAAATTAATGGGAAGAACTCCAGGGTCTTTTATCCTCCACTCCTTAGTTTCCCCTGGGCTCTGTCTTCTTCGTTATCGCCATCAGTTGTACTGGTATTATTTTACAGTTTTATATTATCTCTTTAAGTATCCAAAAATCTCAACATAAATCGAGTGTAGGCAGCGTAGCCAGGGGATGTAGACTGTGCAGGTCTCCATGTAAACTTTGGAAGAGAAGGGGCCTCGTTTCCATGGTTTCTGCTAACCTTTAGGACTCCACCGCTATAACAGGCTGATCTAGACATGCATGGATGCGAAAGAAAGAAACAAACGAGAAATTCTCCGTGAAATATAAATACACTGGGTCAGAGCCATAGCATGCCCGTGTGAGAAAGTGAGATTGCCACATCAATGTTAGCTGTGATCCTTTGCACTACGGTGAGAAAGGGACTCCGGCAACTGAAACAGTCATTACTCGAATTTCTTCTCCTTTCTCAAATGCAATGGTGCCGTCTGAATCTTCTGCCTTGACGGGGTTGGCTTCTTTGCTCCTGACACTGCAAGAAGTATTCTAGGGAGATTCATGACCCCAACTAACTGACCCAAAACCATCGCATCCACAGCAAATTATTCTAGACGTCTTTGGAGAGGAGAGAATCAGAGAAAGTGACCAAGTGCCACGTACGTACAGTTCCAGTTTTAATACATAGGTACTTCGGAACAAAGCCACCATCTTCAGCAAATGTTTGTGAAATGCATCTTAGCGAAGCCCTCAACACAACGCTACTACGTTCTAGGGCGTCCATTCCGTTGCCTTCGCAGTTGGCGTGAGCTTTCTCATCTACTTATATATCAGCCATATGCCCCGTCATCGTTTGAACTCTCTCTCTCTTCACTTGCCATCCTCTCTGCCAGCAATTACCAGCATACACTGGGAGCAATTACAAAACACGCCCGCTTGGCCTGCTTCTCCAGTCTACGAAAACCACCCGCCGTTCACTTTTGCAACCATTCTATCAGATGTCCTCCCCTAATGGCACGGGATCATGCTCTTCGGGGATAATGCCCTATTCACCTTTACCTGAATGGCGCAATAAAACACCTGCCGTGGCCCTCTTGGCACCCAGCCCCGGCGCAACAGATCCTCAGATGGTGGCCTGTTGCTACCCAAATCTGGTTCATATCCACTATAACTGCACTCAGTGGTGTGAAATACCCCTAAAGTACCTCTTCACCCCGGAAAACCCTCTTTTGACCTAATGGATCTTCATGGAAATCTGCCTGTTGACTAACGGACAAAATCTGAGCGTCCTTAATGGTGGATTTTCCTTCTTTGATTACAGCTTTGATGACGAAGAGAGCCAAGAGAACATTGCCCCAGAGGTCAAGATCTCTGGCATTGGGGTGGTTTTGGTTTTCCTCGTTACGTTGTCGATTGCTGGAACGTTTCAACCTATTATGTGAGAGGCAAATATGTGATGGTTTACCGCTGGATTTGGAGAATAAAATCTATGGACTGGTGGTTTGAGGAATGGTCTTCCTGAAGAAGCTATATTTCCTCAGATTAGAAAGCATAAGATCTGTCATAACCATGACACACATCCCATTCAAACGACTGTTATATGCGTATCTTGGTTGTTGGTAAATCTTAGTCGGTGACCAAAAGAATCAGGTATACTAGTGTGCGCATGATTCTAACAACTCTTTGACTTAATTCTTTTACGCTCTAACTATTAAAATCTTTGTTAGGCGGTGTTAAGGTTGCAGCGTTGCTGTGTAGACGGAGTGAACCCTGCCCTCATAATGCCCAGCTCGTGTAGAGTCGGTTTAATACGCTGTCCTCTGCGAGGAACAGTCGCAAATACAGCCTATTATACTGATTAGGTATGCAGCTTAAGCTTTGTGGAAGTCTGCATCAAAACGAGTCTTTTGTCCCCTCAACGTCGGGGCAATTGCGCGGGAATGTGTCTGGATCCGGAAGGTGTGGTATCCTTCAAGACCCCTGCTGTTACGACCCGTTATGCAGGATAACAGTTATCCGACCCACTTGGGCATCGGGCGGCTAGGACAGGGCATTTGTACTGCAGGATCACGGGAACAACAGCAACAGGGACTCGCTCGGAAACGGAAGAACTATGGTACAAGTCACGTGACGATAAGATAAGACTGAGCAGACGATGTGGACCGCTGAGCGCTCAGCTAGAGTTACTGAGCGCTCACCAGCGATCACTGAGCGCTCACTGGTACCTAGACGGAAATCAGTAAATAGGACAAAGGAACTATTCAGGACTTGTATATAGTATGACCCTGAGCCTGGCTCATGGTCAGACTTCCATAGCTCTTCAGCAATCAACTTAGTATTCATCCTCAGGATACTCTCAGCTTACCTTCACTGCGAATACTTGTCGAGTCTAAGACTGATCACCTTAGCCTCTGAAAACTTGATCTATTACAAGCCCACGACCTACGACCCAGACCACGACCCCAGTGTACTGTTACTACGTGTCAATCCCCAGCTTCTGTTAGCAGACCCTACTGTCGGATAGCTGACCGTAACAGATAAGGCATATACCAATAATCTAAGTAGCCTTTATATTAGCAACTGTTTTAGCCCTCAGCATTGGCATTAGATGGCAGAACCTATGGGAGGAATCATAGCGACAGTGCCAATGTGTAGCCTAGAGTTGGAAATCTTGCTTGTCAAAAAGCTAGCGCTAAGTTGAGCAATAACTTGAACTATCGAGAGCAGGAGGTTCATAAGGGTCGTCTATAGCGAGTTGAAGCTGAAGCCTTAAATGATCAAGGAGCCAAATGCGAGTCCTCCTGAAGCAATAGCATTGATGAATAAGATCAAACTGAGAAGAATAACCGCTGGATCCTTAGCTGCCTCCAGAACTTAAGCCATGATGAAATTCTGGCTACGACCTGTGCTAGTCTTGTTCTCAGCAACATGCTGCATAGTAATGATCTTCTCACGCTCTGTTAACCACTTGACTTTAGCAGGACTATTAGGCATAAAAATTGTGAACACTACTCCCCAGACCATGGTTATGGCGCTGAGGATGAGGAAAATGTACTTCCACAGAGATAGAGATCTGGTGATATGTCTGATTCTAAAGGCAAGCAGTATGCTGATAAAGCTGCTGACGCTGAGAAATAAGACCCACATCGCTGAGCGAGGGCACATGTGATGTTGCTTGATGCATCGCCAACCACCCTCCTGGAAAACCCCTTCCCAATCCTCCACTGTGGGCAGTTTCACTCCCATGAGCGCGTGCCCAAACTCAAATCCCAACGTGAAAATCGGCAGAGCATCATCGGCCACAGCATGTCGGGACTCGGGGTCCCCGATCGAGATGCGCACAGTGTCGCACAGAAAGAAACGCCTGACGTTGGGAAAAGACCGGCGGAGTCTTTGCAAGGAGCTCACGCAGTTCTCCCTAGGCCAAAAGTCGTGACCCATCAAAAAGGAGGTCAATAAGTCGACCTCGGAAAACTCGTCGCGGTATTCGACTCGACGAGCATCGCCCTCGAGGAAGGTGATGCGATCTCCATAGCCGCGCTTGACAGCGCCCACTTTGGCCACCTCAATCGCTGGGCCAGCAATGTCAATGCCGATGGCAGTGCTCCTGGGGTAGCAGTCCAGGACTTGCATCAGCCTTTCACCGCTCCCGCTGCCCAGGTCCACAGCAGATTTGAAATCATGATCAACCTTCTTGAGAGCATCAAGGAAGACAGAGTCAATGAATTGCGCATTTGCATCACGGCATGCGTACGCAATAGCGGCGGAGTCCCGGGAGTAGTATCTCCCCGAGCGGTTCTCGTTGCGCAACATGTACTGCATGCGCGAGAACACACTACCAGAACCCAGAGCAAGCCAGTGGAAAAGGCTCTTGGTACGATATGCACCCTCAAGAAGTCGTCCCGGGCTGATGGAAGTTCCCTCACGCTTGAGAATTTCAGTTGCCGACAGAGCGAGGACGAGGCCATGGGTCGACTGGACGTCTAGGTGGTACTGGGCGGCGAACTTGTCGACGTTCACAGGTTTCCCCTTGCGAATTTCGTCTAGAAGCCCCACCTCTCAGGCGGCACCAATGGCACTAGCGGCGATGTAAGAGTTGAAAATCTTGGTGACATCCTGCTCAGAGGACGTGGTGATAGGTTCCAAGTTGATGATCGAACCCATGTTGATTGATGGTAGTTAGAGGTTTGCTGCAAAGATAACGTGATTTTAAAAGTTTAAAACGAAATTCCCAGTGTCTTGGAGCAGGATTTTGATCGTGAAGGATGGTCAGACAGTGTTTGATTGACTTGGAATGAGACAACAATTTTGGCATGAGCAAGGCGATGGCCACGGCATCCCACTTTATACCGGGTTGCAATGTTCGACCTGTACAACGCCTGCAGAGGCACCTTCCACTTCTTTCGAGTTCCAAGCGACACATCGCGACGTCGCCGGCAATCGCCGTGCTGTATTGTGACGCATTCGAAGTCCACTATTGATGACGGGGAGCCCAACGCAGGCTGCGATGCGTCCGGGATGTGACCTCTTGCGGACTTCGGACTCTTCTGTCGGAAGACCTTTTGCTCACGTCAGTAAACTTCGTTCTTTGCATGTTCTGAAATCATTTCGACATGTTATTTACCGTGCCTCTTGCTTCGGTATTCCACAATCCAAGTGGGCATTTTCTGCCCACGACACTGCAAAACACCAGACTTTGCTTGAAGACTTCACGAAAAGACCGGAGATGCCATATGAGGTCTCCTGAGACAAAACTACGAGGTTTACTGTTTGATTCTCTGTTCGTTGAGGTATATCTATGTTGCTTCCATCTGATGGATTCGTGTTCATTCCACACAGTCATCAATCAGAACACCACAACTAGAAACACTACATCTTCCTCAAAAAACCCTTTCTACCATTTCACATTTCTTGAAAATATCCCATCATGTCTCCCAGTGCTCAATACACTCCATTTGGCACTGAGATTACCTCCGAGCGTATCAGCGCTCCTATCAAGATGAAGTCGCTTGTCCCGGCCTACGACATTGTCGATGAGTGCTGCGTCTGGCATTGGCGAGACAAGGAGTCTTCTGCCGAAGGCTGGATTGTCATTGACTCGCCTGTGCCTACGGCCGCCGGTGGTGGCTTATTTCTTCACGCAAACGCAACCTTTGAAGAAGTTCGCGATGTAGCTCGCTCTATGAGTTCGAAGCTCGCTGTTTCCTCACAGCCCCAGGTTGTGGGGGCTAAAGGAGGCATTCGGTTCCCATCCGGGGACCCACAAGCCCCTCTGGTTCTGGAACGCTTCATTCGTGACAACGCCGGCGTCCTCTCGGTCTACTGGGGCACTGGGGGAGATCTCAACACGGACCATGCGGTCATAGACAAGCATGCCAGAGCCTACTGTTCTCCTGGGACCTCAACGGCTCTGGATGCGCTGTACCGCGCCCTGGGCTATACAGGGCAAAGTTTCGCAGACATACCAGCTCTGCTTGAAGAGAGCATCGACAATAACGGATGGTCTCTGAGCGAGTATTGTGTTGGCTATGTCATGGCTGTCACCCTGAAAGAGCTTCTCTCTCGCGCAGACCCGAATTTGATGGGACGAGCTCGCCTAGTGCTTCAGGGCTTCGGATGTGTCGGTGCCACCTTCGCCCTAGCAGCGGAGCAATTGGGCATCGGACGTGTTGTGGCAATCTCCAGCCAGTATGGTTATTACATTGACAACGACGGCATAGACTGCGTCGCCATTGAACACGCGCGCCGCAGCGGGGCTGGAACCCATTTCGCCCAAGGCTTGGATCCCAGGAGTCTCGAAGCCGGCCTCTCCCAGGCTGAGCTCTCATCCGCTCGATACACGGCACGTAAGGCGGGCTCATCTGACGAGGAGCATCTCGCCAATTTCCTTGTCGGGGCCGAGGGCGAGGCTTTCGTGCCCTGTGCTGGACGCTACGTTCTCACGCCAAAGAAAATTTCTGCCTTGATCAATCATACGTTCACTAAAGTCTCTGTCTCGTCCCGATTTATCGTCGCTGGAGCCAATAACGTCTTCAGCCCCGCTGAGAGTAGAGAAGAGACTCTTTCGAGTCTGGACTCTGCTTCTATTCGAATGCTCCCTGAGTGGATCAGCAATTCCGGCACTTCCAATCTGTTCATGCGAGCCTGCAGTGGTCTCGCCTTGAGAGGTTACAGTGCTTCCAACCTTGAAGCGTGTGCCAACGACACCAAGTCTTTCATCAATGCAGTATTTGCCAAGATTGGATTGTCGGGGACCAATGTTGCCTTATGGGATGCTTGTCATGACTTGGTGATGGCGCGAAGAGCAGCTGGAGCGGTCAACCGCCTTGGAGTCAAGAGAATGTCACATTTGACTTTGACTACGCCAAATGTTGCTCGAGCCGGTGAAACTATCGAGCGCGTGTACAACGCCAGGTTCAATGAGGACAAGACGCTTTATCAGCTTCCAGGGGATGACGATCCTACATTGAGCATCGTCAGGGCGCCCGCAGGAACTGGCCCTGGTGACATTGGCCTTTCAATGCGGTTTTCCGTCTACAACTTGATGAAGGCTCGTGCAATGCTGGAGGCTGACGGGGCCGCCTTCCACGAAGTCAAACTTGAGGATGGCTCAAATGAGCTTGTTCTCAAACGCGAGGAGGCGGGATATCCAATAAGTCTTTCACAGGCCCCTGCTCGGGAGTCCTCCAACAGTACCTTCTCCAACTCCTCCGAGGCGCTGAAGTCGGTTGCTGGGTTAGCCTACCAGCTAGATCATTATGCTGCGATCATGCCAGACGCCACGAAGATGAAGAGCTTCCACGAACATATGATGGGTTTCACGCACTTGCGGACTTTCACGGTCAACGCCGGTTCCGGTACCCACGGGGAAGACGACGGCTTGATGCATGTAATGGGATTGCCGTTTGATTCCAAACGGGTCCTGATTCTGACCGAGGGATTGAATCAGGATGCTGTATTCACAAAGCTCATGAACAAGCATGGTGGTGCTTACATTCATCATATCGCTTTGGAGATAGAAGACGTTGATGCTGTTTTCGCAGAGGTCAGGGAACGGGGTTGGCAGACAACAGCAGACGCGCCCAGTACAGACCTGGCTACGGGGCTTCGGCAGTTTTTCTTGAAGGAGGAAGAAACAGGGTGTATCTTGGAGTTGATTGGAAGAGGTGGGAAAGATGAAGGCCTGGCTGGAGCCGATGCTGTAGAGGATGCCGCCGGTGCTGGTGGCTATGCCACTGGGCAAGGAGAGTTTCGTACGGAGAACATTGTGGCCTTAGCTCGGTCTCAGGACGACTGATCTAGACTCATTTCATCATTACATATACACCTAATTGGACCATAACAATATACTATCGTGTTCAATAGGACGGGAACATGACAACTTTCACCATTGACACATGTACTCAAGAGCTAATTTGCCCCGAAAAGTGGGCGTAGGGGGGAATTGGCGCCACGACAAACACCTGTGCATTGAAACTAAACCAAACTCTATCATCAAATCACCTATGAGAAAGATGTAAACGAAGGTCAAGAAGAGAAAAAGAAACATCAGCTTTGTACTTCAGCCCCAACCCCCATAGCAACACACTCCATGCCTAATTTCGCCACTACATGCTCAACCCGAGCCTGTTGCAATCGCAGTCTGCCTATCCATCATCTCAGCCAACTTAGTGACGAATCACGCGGCGCTTGTGGCCAAAGTCATAGCCGCCGTAGATCGAGGTAGACGAGCTGGCGGTGGCTTCATCAGATGTCCGGGTCTCCATAGAGGTGGGAGTGATCAGGGACGGCTTGGCGTCTGAGACAGTGGTGCCCGAGGAAGAAGTCGGGTGGGTATCGTAGCCACCGTCGATAGAAGAGGAGGGGGTGACGAGGGAGGGCTTCGCGTCCGAGACGGTGGTGCCAGAGGTGGAGGTGAGGTAAGAGTCGTAACCTCCCGAGATGGAACTGGACGGAGATTTCGAAGGACTGACGGCTGATGGCTTGGCGTCAGACACGGTTGTGCCGGGAGAAGAAGTCGGGTAAGCGTCGTAGCCACCTGAGATGGAGCTGGACGTGGTCACTGCGGATGGCTTGGCGTCCGACACGGTGGTTCCGGGAGACGATGCCGGGTAGGTGCTGGACTGGGTGCTCGACTCGATGTTGGACTCGGTGCTAGACTCGGTCTTGTGCGTGGTGCAGGGCTTCTTGGTGGAAGAAGGCGACTCGGTGGCGGTGGTCACGTCATCGGAGGTTGTCTCGGTGCTGGTGCCCGAAGAGGTTGAAGTCGTGTTGATCCAAGAAGATGAGGTGGTCGTGGGATAGCTCAGAGTAGAAGAAAGCTTGATGGAACTGGTGGGAATGGTGTGCGAGGGGAAGCCGGTGGAGACACCGGTGCCGGGGCTGGTTGAGCTGTAGCCGGTGCCGGTGCTGGACGGTAAAGACTTGGTCACGGTCACGATGATGGTGGATCTCAGGGTCGTCTTTGACTGGGATGCTGTGCCAGTCTCCGGGAGTTGGTCCGATACAGTGGTGTTGATGACCGTGGTGTAGGTGGCAGTGGTGTACGAGGGGCAACCGTAGGTGGTGCATGGAGCAGAGGTGGTGTCAACATCCGACGGGGTTGGGATGGGAATGGTCGGAAGTGTGGCCTCGGTGGTGGTCAAGGATCCCGGAGTGGTGCTAGGGATGGGGCGAGTGGTGTTGCTCCAGAGGCTGGAGCTGGGGTACGGCACGCTGCTGGCACCGGTGCCCGTACCGGTGGTGAGGGAGATACCCGTGGACAGGGTCAAGGTCCTGGTCTTGATTGTTTTCGTCCGGGTACGAGTCCTGGAATAACATCAGTGAAGAGTCCAAGTGAGAGACACAGAAGCCAACTTACGTGGTATTGGCGGGCGAGTGATGAGAAGTGGTCAGACTGGGTAGCTGAGTTGAGACCGTGGTGCCAGGAGAAGATGTGTCCGGGGGAGAGACAGAGGTAGGGCTGGTTGAGGAGCCGGTACCCAACGGAGTGGAGGAGGTCGGGATACCCGTGGTGGAGTTGACGTAGCTAGTGGGAGTAGAAGGCTTCGGCGGGATACTGATTGTAGGCAAAGACGGAGTTGAAGTCCATGTGCCGGGCATGGAGCTGGAGGCTGATGCGGAGCAGGTGTAGAAGCACGGCTGGGTCTCAGTCACGGTGACTGTAACCGCAGTGGCGCAGTTGGAACCGCAAGCAGTGACGGTGACCTCGTTGGTGATCTCAATGAGAGAAGTCACGGTCAATGTCGCCGGAGGGCGAGCAATGATGTGGTTGGCCTGCGGGATGGCATTCACCAAGGAAGCACTGCCAAGTCAGCATTGACAAATATGACTGAGAATGACGACTTACCCAAGACCCAGGAGGGCAAGACCAGAGGCAGGAAAGACCATGGCGAGCAATAGAAGTGGGAGTATGAAATGAGTGTGATGCTGCGACGGTTCGTGCTGGCTGGAGACTAAACAGAAGAAGACCGTCTTCTCTCGCCGGCTGCACTCCTTTATATCATGAAATGATTGTCCAACCTTCTATGCCGGCCAGAATAACACCGCAGCCAACTCAGCGCCCGCACCCGTTCCAACACGGACGGGAAACGGGATGCTCGGCAGACACCCTCAGCACGCAAGCCTGCCCTCAATCTAGAACGGGCTTCGATAAGGGCTTGCCATGCAGCTGGCCGTCAAGTGCGAGCGCCACATCACTCGCTTTGAGTGTCTCGGTATTGCATGTCAAGGTAAACCGGTTTGTCTCTCACTGCCTCGACGTCGTTGGGGAAGGACAGTCGAACAATCGAATCAAACAGCAAGATGTCCATCCTGCTGCAGCCATCTATCTGATCCCAGCCACAACGTTCCCCTTCATAAAAAGCCGTTTGGTTTCTAAGAATATTTGCGCGGAGGCGAACGCCGGACGCAAACCCGCTGCCGTTTGGCGGGTTGATGGCAATCTGCCTACATCAAGCCACAACGTGGAAACCTGCATGGGTCGGAGCAAGCTTCCGATTTGACACTGACAGTCGAGTCGCCAAGTTTGTTTGTCGCTGCTAGGATCATCGGGCAGATTGACAGTCGTATGCACGCTTTTCTCGCTTTTAACCTTATGCACCTTGTTCAATGACAGACAGATCATCATCGCCAATCGACCCTGCCGTTACCATTGCAGAAACGACTTTGGAGCTGTCTCAAAGAAGTTGGACACTGAACACACGGGAGAGGAGGGCCGGACAGGCCGCGGGTTCGGCAGCGGCTGCAAGTCTCCGTCCCACGCAATCTCAGGCAACATGAACCGACCGCGCACACAATTCAGCGGTCGGGGATACCAAGTTCGCCGCAAATTTGAAGAATCTTGTTCACGAAAGATGTTTTCACAATCCGCCGTCAAAAAATAGACCAAGAGCCCTCCCATCAGCCATCGTTCCACATCCCCAAGCCCAACACCATCCCAGAGGTTTGGGTTCACCATCGTAGATACAACAGCTGCCGTACCCAGAATCTTGCAGCATTTGAAAAGCGACAGGCTTTGCGCTTTGCCGCAGGGCAAGTACCGTACAACACGAAAAGCGTCCCCTGCAGAGCGTGTGTACCTGCATGGGGCCAGCTGCAAGCTGCCGGTATACTATCGCAGCCAAACATCGTCGGCTTCCCATTGGCATTTTGGCCAATGCACCTCACGCGGTCACGGAATGATTCATTCTGCTCTTATTGTGCTTATTAAGGGGAGAATGGCTCGTGCTGCCTCACCTCAGCCCGGAGCGATGCGTGATGCAGCTAGGCTACTGGGAGATCCCGCAAGATTGACAGTCTGCGGCGAGATGCACACCGACTATGCGGAGATGCAATTACGGCTGGAAGAAATGCCTGGTGGCATAGATTGGCGGAGAAGCCACGCTATCAACCTGGCGGAGATATTCTCGTCGACCAAGATTGCCGGTTTGCGGTCCATCTTGTCTCCTCCGAGTCGGATGATCCGTCTCACACCCGTCGGTGTTTGTCTTCGCTTGACTCTCGGAATTTAGGACGAACTTGGGTCTGTCCCTCGACACAGAAGGTCTGACCGGACGAACTTTGAGCTCTGTTTTCCATGCGACCGTATTGCGCCGCCTCATGGTTGAGGGCGATCGAACGCAACGTGTCGTGCGCCAGTGGGCGCTGGCAGGGTGGATGTGGCTTCGTACCCCGTCACGGGAAAACTCAGCTCAAGTTGATGTCGACGCGGGCTGCTCACATTGTGGGTGAGAGGCTACAAACAGGCAGCCGAGACACAGCAAGGGACTACGTGCGAGAAAGGACCCTCGCCAAGGCTTGCTGGATATGGGTTACACGGCAGCGTTGGATGTTGCAGGGCCACATTGCGATACCGTCTCTCGAAATTGAATTTGATTGTTTATCCCCAGCCACTTGAATTCATCTCTTCATGGTCTGACCGGGATGCTAGTCTAGCAAGCTACGTTGACGGGAAAAGCTAAGCCTTGCAAACCGATCGACCCGTTGGTGATCGGTTCTAGCACCCGTGCTCATTGATGCAGTCGCATCCGAGGCCCTTGCATGTCATCGTCAAATCATTCCGCTACGTCCCAAGTAATCTCCCCACTTAGAGGACCGCCTTAAGGGCCTTGAAAGCATCGTCGCGGCTGCCAGAAAATCTAGACTCGGCAGTCTTCCAGTTGATGACGTTCCAGATGTTGTCGACGTAGGCCGCCTTGCCATTGAGGTACTACGCATCCACCCCAGTCAGTGATTCCGTTTGACACGATCAAAAAAAGAAGCATCCACAAACCTGAAGGTAGTACGCGTGCTCCCACATGTCGACGCCGAAGATGGGCACGCCCTTGGTGACGGGGTCCTGGTCCTTGGTCGTGATGATGCTGAGACCTGTCGTGTCGTCCTTGACCAGCCAACCCCAACCGCTGCCGGTGATGCCCAACAGCGCAGCGTTGAACGCTTGCTTGAACTTGTCCAGGCTGCCCCAGACGCGGGTGATCTCGGCGATCAGGCTGGGTGCGGAGTCGGGAGAAGCATCCGGGCTAGAGGCGGGGGAAAGGTTCTCCCAGAAGAGGGAGTGGTTGATGTGGCCTCCACCGTGAAAGTTGAGTGCCGCCAAAACGGCGATGCGGCTTTGGAGAGGGTTGGCGTTGTATGTTTCGATAGCCTTGTTTAGGTTTGTGACGTAGGTCTGGTGGTGCTTGCTGTGGTGAAGCTCCATGATTTGGGCCGAGATGTGAGGTTCCAATGCCTTCGGGAGGGGTTAGCCGGAGTTCCTGGTGTCGAAGCAAGGGTGATACATACATCGTAAGCGTAAGGGAGCTTGGGAAGCGTGTACTGTGAGCTGGCCATGTTGAATTTCGTGTCACTTGGACGTGTCTTAGTTAGGTAGGTTGTGCGTGAGGTGATTTCGTAGCCAGAAGTTGAGGATGAGAAAAACAGAAGATGGAGGGGTAAGCTGCTGAACCTGAGAAGGAAGAGAAGAAGTCACCCTGGGGCAAGGAGGGGTACTGAGCACATTTCATCATCTCGGCATTGATGGGGATGTCCTCCGTCGAATCCGATGATGTGACGGACACCTTGATGGCCGCGAGCTGCCGTAGGACTTAGACCTGGTCTCGGCCACTCAACGGTGTGCATGGGTCAGAGTCATGGAGATGGTGGGGACAATGACCAGCTTTTTTGAAACAAAACATCAATCGCGATGCATCTTGTGATGCGATTTCTTCACAGTTCAGCTGTTCTGGATGAGATTTGGTCATCTGGCGATCGTGCACAATGCACGCGGGCATTACCTGATCAATATTGCTCTAACTTGCTCATCCAGATTCCCTGTTCTGGAGCTGATGGATGATTGTGATTGGCTGCGCTATTGTTAGTTGACGTGTGGAGAGGCCCCGGGCCGGTCCCGTTCGCGCTCGTTTTGGGATGACAGGGGTTGTGAAAGGGATGAGGACCTTGAGGGAGTTTGAGCTGGTCTAGATGTTGCTGAAATACTGATTATTCCAACCTCTTGAAAATTGTTCTTCCTGTTTCTTCCCTTTACTGAATTACACCAAGAAATACCTAACCGTACTTCCGAAGGCGCTTTTTTCACTCAAACCAAATCTCAACATGTGCGGTCCGGATAATTGCACTAAGCCTCGAGGTGGCGCGCTCGCCGTCCTCAATCAACCATTCTGCCAGCCAAGTCCGCCAACATCACTTTGCAGACTCCGAGGCGACCTATCCTTTCACACGCCGGGCAAGCCGAGCAGTCCGTTTGCCACACATGCGAGGATCACCAGCGGAGGGGACCATGACTTGCCCACGTTGTCGGACGTTGTTGTCGTCATTCAGTAAGTTGCAACATCCAAACGCAAGAAGACTAAGGGCACATCTAACGTGTTATGTCTGCAATAGCAAGTCTGGCGATCTGTCGAAAAGACCCGAAGACTGTGGCCTCTTCCACCAACTTGCTTTTTCCAATGCATCAGTACTCGAAGACGGCTCGACTTTGGAGCTTGCCCTCAATGAGCCGATCTCATTACAAGTTGGAGATGATGGGATCATCGGACGACGAGTCTCGGTGTTCCCAAAGGCCGAAATGGAGAACGCAGTGGCAGAGGGGATTGTCGGCTTCAATTTTGTGAATTCTTTGTGATTATTGACGGTGCATTTATGTTGGCATTGCGAGGAGTTTGGGATAATTAAAGTTTTGGGATGTGGTTTTCACGGAATTGGGAAATGCTGGATCATTGAAGAGAAAACATGACCACCAAACTGACGTGTATGAATAACAAAATTACCAGGGAAATCTTACCATAGTGTGTAAACATTCCGGACTTTCTTGGCCGCCAGCAAGCGTACCGGAGCGGACATCAACTTGCTCCGCTCCGTAGTGGTGTGGACGTTCGGCCACGGAAACGGACGGCAAGTGTGGGATACGGCGGCCGAGAGTAACGACGCCATCATCTCATTGCCATTGTTTTAGCATTCACTCGTGGTATCTGCATTTTGAGAGGCTTATTTGCAATTGTTTCGGCTGATCCGGCTCTGTGGTTTGCATGCAGCGAGTGGTTGTTGACGTATAAAGACAGGAGTCCAGACCGCATTGTAGCAGGATTGATCATTATCTTAAAGTGCCGCTTTGGTTTTGTTATCAGGAACTCTAAATACTATTCCTCAATCAATTCAATTCATTCAATCGTGAACATGGGTGTGATAGCAGTTGCTGGTGGTACAGGTGGCATGGGTCAAGCTATCGTCGAACAACTTCAGCTTACCAAGAGTCACCGTTCATTATTTTAAGTAGAAAGGTAATTGAAGAGATTCAGATATTGGCTCAGGAACGTCGCTAATACCTATCAAGAACAATGCACCATCATTCCATCCACCTCTAGTCCAGGTTGACTACGAGGACGTGGAATCTTTGGTCAAAGTCTTGGACTCGCACAACATCGAAACAATCGTCAGCGCCATCTCCATGCACTCCGAGCCCTCGTTCAAGTCGCAAATCAACTTGATTGATGCGGCAGAAGCGTCAAAGACGACCCGGCGCTTTATACCCAGCGAATTCGGGGTTCTCAATAGACCTGAGTATGGACTGAGGTACTGTCTCCGAATGTGCTCCTCAAAGCTGACGTATTACTGGTAGAGACGGCAGAGATGAAACCTTTCCGACACCGTGGATCAAGACTGCCGAAAGGCTGAAGAGGTCTAGTCTACAGTACACCCGCTTCGTGAATGGCTATCTCATGGACTACTGGGGTATGCCTCATTTTCCCAGTCACATGTCGCCAGGCCTTTAATCCATCGACGTCTGCAATCGATGGGCTGTCATTGCTGGCTCTGGTAACGATATCATCAGCCTGACCCATTCAAACGATGTGGCACGTTTCATTGTCCGTTCGCTCGAATCCGAGGACTGGCCCGAGTACAGCATCGTTGTCGGTTCCGATGTGACTTTGAATGAGGCTTTGGCCAAGATCCAAAATGTTCGAGGTTGGCATTTTGCAATAATACCAAGCATATGGCATGTACATGGGAGCTAACTTGCCGCGCTAGGGGGCATCTTTGATGTAACATACGACAGCGAGGAAAAATTGAGAAACAATGACGCCACTCTTTTGGAGGACTTGGAAGGAGATGCGGCGCTGCGGATGAAGCAAATGACATCCTTTTTCGGGCGACTCATTATCGATCACTTAATGGAGATGCCAAAAGAGAAGCGGATGAATGACAAGTATCCGGACATGCGCCCAGTAAGTGTCGAACAGATGATAGATAAAGCTTGGATGGGAAGGTAAATTAGTCACCGCAATACTTGAAGCTTTCGAGGGCAGAGCCTCACGATGGACTGTCAAACAGCTGATATAGTTGCAAGTAAATCTTCCAGGTTGTGTTCAATCA
Organism: Colletotrichum noveboracense; assembly: GCA_026319125.1. NCBI lineage: Eukaryota > Fungi > Ascomycota > Sordariomycetes > Glomerellales > Glomerellaceae > Colletotrichum > Colletotrichum noveboracense. Next base: position 1,612 of record JANUHK010000352.1, on the reverse strand, counting down.
ACCCAGACGTTGACTCCCGCATTGACAAGCCCGTAGATTATTTCCCATTGCGTCTTGCATTTTCCTCCCTCGTATTCATCGGCTTCAGCCTCATTAAGGTGCCAATCTCGGTATTGGATCATGTCCTCCAGAGTTACATGGCCATCCAATATGAAAGGGCAATTGTCATGAAAGCATGAATACATGGGCTGAAACCTGACTGTTTCGAAACGAGGGTACGACCCATTCGTGAACTCCGAAGTAAAGATTTCGAAGTCTTCTCGAACACCGTGAAAGTCACCATCCAGTCGCAGCTCTGGGAGTGAATGAGGGAGACCTCTTAGGGCGAACCCAGGTTTGCAAATGTTGCCGTGAATTTCGAGAACTTCGAGTGCGTTGAAGGCACTGAATGAAATTTCCAAGTCTTCTCCCTCCCGAGGGAATGATACAAGGGCGAGTCTTCTCAAGGTGTCCTTGTGAAATCTCTCAAGTGTTCGGACGATTGGGGCTGGACCATTATTCTCTGTCGGCTTAATCCGTACATGATGCAGCTTTTGGCATGATCGCAAAATATCGACGAGTGCCGCCGTCGATACATAATAATAGTAAGTCCCGCCGCTGAATTCATTTTCTTCCAGAACCAGGGTGGTGACTTCAGACCAATCGATATCAAAGGGATTAGCCGGAAGGTACTCAGCTGAGCGGAAGCCTTGGAGATGAGGCGAAAGATTTATGAGGCGGTAGAAATCTCTCGTCGATTCAGTTGTCCGAGTATGCAATGCATGATTGAATTGTGTGAAATGTCGAAGTTCGGGCCGTGGGGACTGTTCTGGAATACTAGAGCAGAAGCTTTGATTGTATCCCTCGATGTCAACAAGTTCAACACCGCTTGACTTGAGAAGCACCATGCCCGCTAAGAAGCCATTTCTCCAGTCTGCAGAGTACCAAGGCGGAGCCGGCGGTACGTCTAAATGGAGGCTCTTTGCCACATCGGCAAGGAAATTGGCTTCTTGATCACTGCAATCAAATTTCTGGCAAAGGAGACCATCCCAGTCAATACGCACCCATCGAACACAGCTGCCCGAGTATGGGTCGTTGACGAAGTGTCTGAGCAAGGCGACGAGTTTCCGGCTGCTTTGTGACCCAAGATTGACTTCCGCATAGAGGTATGGCTTGACGGCGTGGTTGAGACCGCGGCAGGTCCGTGAGAGAAGGGTTAAAGTGTGGATGCCAGCGCGGTTTTGTCCGAACTCTGCGCTCTCACCGCCATCGGGGGTTCTCGTGTCCGTGGAAAAGTGGGAGAATATGAGATGGTGCAGCTCGCCAGGCAAATTGACCAATGACGCCATGCCGATTGTGACGTTTGTTACTGCAACAGAAAGGAAGGACGGACGAAATCAAGTGAAGATTCCAAGCAAAAGCTTTCCATCAATGGGTTGGTGACACTTCGGCCGAACAGCATCATCATGAACGCGGTACGCGAGATGAGATCTGTCAGATAAGGCTATCCGAATATGGATATGTCAGGCACAAGGATTGCATATCCAGAGTATGCATATAACACCCATATCTCCGAATATTCCGATGTCGGATTCCAGCGAGAACACACCGACTTTTCCTTCTTTTTATCATC
>JANUHK010000351.1:0-34342 GCA_026319125.1 Colletotrichum noveboracense | reverse complement strand
CCCTAGTGACAGCGAAAGTTGCATCGTCGTGGCATCATAATACATAAAAAAAGTGGTTGAAGTTGATGTAGATTAATGTGAGGGCATCAAAAATGGGGTGCCCAAATGTGGGGGGTGCCCAAAAGTGGGTGACGGACGTTATATCCCCAACGAAGGCCCTTTCTACCCTTCGGGTGCGGAGGAAGGATTGTCCAGCAAATTCCGGCAATCAACGGATAACTTTGTGGAGACCAGCGCAGTCAAGGTCATCAAGCCTGATCTCACCAAATTCTACGGCGGACCTGAGCAGAGAAATGTCAAATGGGCGGAGATACTTGCGGCTTCGAGGCCGCTGACGGATGAGGAACTTGGGTCCAGCGTTGATTCGAGAAGTTTCGAAGAGCGAGATATCCTAGAGTGGTACAACTGAAATGTCGGTGATGATTCAATTCATAATCTCTGGCAAAGACGTGATTTGAACGTGGATGAGGCATGCCACGGACTCATCCCATCTCCGCGCAACCACGTGGGCTTAACGCTGCTCTTATCACTCGGTGATCGGTTCGACAACTACTCCCGTTACTCCCGAGACTATGATGCATGAGAATCCATTTATTAAGGGGATCTACGCCCCGAATAGCCACATTTTAGACGTCAATTAATATCGAGTCATTCGTACCCCCACTAAGGGATGCTGTGCAATTTAAAGCCAGCACAGGTGATGGTGATGCTGACTCGCACTCGGATGCCGTCTTCCAGAAGTCCGAAGTCCATATTTAACACCAATCCGCCTGCCAGAATTCAAAGATCTAGCCGTTCAACGAAATCGAAAGTCTGCCACTCAAATCGACCGTCATGAAGCTCTCAGCCCTTTTTGCCGTTGCAGCGCTCGCTGTCGCCTCAACAGAAGCGTGCGCCAAGTACAAGCACTGCTGGTATGGCTCACCCCATCACTGATTGGCCAATGCGCATGACTAACTTCGCAACATAGGTGTGAGAGAGACAACTTCGAGTTCCAAGGGAAGGTTCAGGACAACGTCCCCTGGGACGACGACACCGTCAAAGCGTGCGCAGACAACTCCGGAGAGGTCGGCTACTATGGGCAAAATTTTAAGGAGTGCTACCGGTACAAGAAGAACTTCATCGCCCTCATCCCATCGAAGGCTATCAACAATTGTGACTGGACAAAAGTGAGTCGGCTCCATCGCATTGTATGTGATTTTGAAAACAAGGGCTGACCTAAGAGTAGTCATGTGTTGCTGCTGGTGCTTCCACGGGTTACTGCCGCGATAAGATTTGAGCAAGCGATGGAGAGCATTGTTTAAAGATACCCATTACTAGTCTAGTATTAATACACCAAGACCCAGCGTTGGCATTTTCTTCACACATTGTCCTGAGGAGCATCAATGATCAACATTTCTGCGCAACAAGCCTTCAAATAACCGAGCATGGGCAAAGATCCAAACCGATTGCTTCGAAAGTAGCAACGACGATTTTCGAGCACCCTGGCTCTAGTGCGAGGAAGTAATACAGCCCAGTCCAAGACAGGTATCCTACCAATGAGTGAACTAGACTTGAGTGATAATTAGGGTGAAGGCTTGTCAGAAGTAGTCTCTGACAGATCTCTAAACTCGGCCGAGGTTGGAGTAGTGTGGAGCATAGGAATTGCACAGCTTTGGGACTACTTATACGCACTTCTGATGTTAGTCTCCAGTATGGGAGGTCACCAGGTTCGCAGCAGGTGGTGGCAGTATACCCCAGGATCGATCGAGTATTGTCAATGTAGGCATTGGAATAAAGGCAACCAATCTCAAGACACCGAAATCCAAGAGGGGTGCTTGACTTTTTTTGTGACTTGAAAAGCTTTGGAGCTCTGGTAGAGGCTGCGATATTTGTCAAAGTGCCGTGAGTTTTACGGAAGAGAATTGAGTGGATGTATCGCATTGGTCTGGTCACTTAGCACACTGCGGTAATGATGCTCGGGGCATTCCCCAACTTCACAAAACGATAAACTTTTGATTTCCCTCTCGCTATGCAACCCAACTCCATGAATGCAATATCACTTATGCGCGTACTTGCTCCGTCCTCTCAACCAGGCACCATACCGTACCAGCATCGGCGGTACGATGCAAAGACCCGTAGCTAACGCGGCAAACAAAGATGAAGCTCTGTTAAAGTCGAGCGCATCAAACAGAATACGGCCAAAGAGCGGGAATGATGCGCAGAACAGAGACCGAGTGAGCGCCAACGCGGCGAAGCTGCTAGCCGTATATGTTTCGTAGCAGTCGGATAGGTACCCGGCCAAGACGTGGTCAAACTCGTTGACCGCATACCCAACCGGCACGAGGGCCAGGGTTGGGACTATCCAGTGGATAGATGCGTACGGAGGGATTGTCCACGCGAACCACCAGAGACCGATGGCCAGTGCCGGGGCTCCGATGAGATATCCGGTAAACTTCGACTCAGGGGAGACGGGCAGTTTCGCGTTGGCCAGCACGTGGCGGTCGTAAAATCTGGTAAGCACGCTGAGAAGCATACCAATGACTAGAGCAAGGAAGGGTATGTTCTTCCAGCCGTCGGTGAAACCTAGTTCTTCGTAGACCATTGGTAATACCTCTGTGAAAAGGTAGATGAGGCCGAACGCAATGGCGCTGATGAAAGCCACCAAGAACACGATCGGCTCGGTGAATAGCAGCCGAAGAGGTCGGACGATGTCGAACTTTTCGTAGCTCAGCGGGATGTGCCACTTGCTGCCCTTGCTTTCGGCATCATCCTTCGCCATCGCGTGACCCAGCACCACCGACGGACGCGACTCGTTGATAGTGAGAAAGAGAATTGCCACGACAGCTGTCACGATTGCTGCGGCATAGAACACCCATTGCCTGATGAAGGTTAGTCGAGGCACCCAAAGACTAGAGAGAATGGTTACGTACCAAGCAGCCTGCGCCGTAATCAGCTCTCCGAAGACAGGTCCCGCCAGGATACCAAGGTTGGCCAACAACGCCCACCAAAACATCCACCACACTCGCGCGTGTGTATCCCATAAGTCCTCAATACTTCCAGTCGCAATCACCGTCGGGATGGCAGAAAGAAACCCGCTGCCGAAACGGCCGACAACGATTCCGGCAATGGTAGGGACCTTTCCGATCAGGATGCAGAACAAGCTGTAGAAGACGGTACTGATGATGTAGAGCTTCTTGCGGCCGAAAGACTCCGAGAAGGGGGGAAAGACAGCTCCACCGATGGTTTGGCCGATGAGATATCTTTTCATCTTTCTTAGTCAAAGTATCTGGGGGTACTGCGAGAGTTGACGCTTACGTTGAGACAAACATGCAAGTTGCTACAACAGGCCTGACACCAAGGTCATGATGCAGATGCGCAGCGACAGGCGTCTTTCGAACAGGTCAGCATTCATTATGGCATCCGCTCTGATATCGGTGGGACCTACTCCTGCAGTGCTGACCATTGTCCTTCTGAAGTTAGCACCAGGAGTCTGAAGAGAGGGAAAAAAGGTTTCTTACGTGAAGAACTCGAGGAACACAATCAAGCTCGTGTCCCACGTCTTTCGAGCGCGTCCCCACGATCGAGGATGAACGCCTTTGGGCGCAAGCGTCTCTTCCGAGCTGGCATGCGGTCCAAGGCCCAGCTCGACGACATATTGGCCGTCGTTAATTGTCGAAGAACGCGACATATTGGACATTCGTGGAACTGCAAAAGTCACAATTCGACGCGACTAGCCATAGACGCAGACGAAAGTGATTTCCGATGTTTGCTGCGTTGTCCCTGGTTTGCGAAGACTGGCAAGTTTTATACAATACAAATATACTGGATTCTACAGAAGTCACGGAAATGGACTTAGAGTCCGTCGTCATACATACATACAATTCCCTCAATCACACAATCGAAGAATATGAGAATGCGAATGTCTTGGCGCGCAAATTTGTAAAGTCAACTTCATTAATTGCTAAAGTCTACTTTACACCGGTCGATCCGCACAAGGATCGATTACTGCTATTCATTGGTTCAGGTGGTGATCGCGAGTAACAGGCCTGTGTAGCTATGCTAGATCCCCTGAAAAAGGAGAAAATGCGCGTAGCACGTCGCTGGGTGTAGGGTTTCTATGGTTGAGTCAGGGCAGGCATTTACATCGCAAAGCACACACGTCGGCAATAACGAGCTATCATGATCCCTGTTACACCCTGCAAAGAAAGCTATGCCTCAAATCGACCAACGGCACTCGCTGTAACTCAAGCACAGCTCTTGGCACTTGCTGAGTCGCGCTGTTTATGGATGAACGAGGGCATCTTCAGAGAAGGAGATGTTCAATACCGAAACCGACTTCACTGAGAGCCTTGCTGAGAATGAAGCCTGGCGAATCGCACACCAATCAAGTTGAGAAAATGGGGAGAAAGGGCCCCATTGCCGCCGGCACGGAAAAGCTCCTTGTTTCAAAGCCTTGTTCAGAACGCTGATCCCTAAGATGATGTGTATGATTCGCAAGTAGGGCTAATCCGAAGTACACAGAATGCGTTGCGCTGCTTGGCTAAAATAAGACCCGTCCACTCCGCAGTTGCTACGGGAGGCAAAGTTTAAAGTTCATTCCCGGTACGGGGTTCCCGCGCGCGGGGTCGGCGACGCCGAGACACAGCCGCGGAGGCCGTGGACCGTCTTTCGGGCCGTTTATTACTTTTACCGAAGTCCGCGAGCATCTCGGGTTTTTCTTTCTGTTTGTGTTTCTACAAATTATTTCTACGAATGGTGTTTGTACAAAAGAGCGGTCTTCGAGTTGATTTCAGTCGCTAAGGTATCTTTCAATCCTCGGTCAAGCTTGAGTTCTCTATATGATTTTGAAAACAATCCCAATGGCGTGATGGCACGAATTTCGTTCAGCCCCTGAGTGAAGCGGTTAGATGAGAACTTGGCTATTGGTGACAAGTTTCTACCAAACCGTCAGGATGCAAGTCGTTGCCAGCTATTTTGCGAGATGCTCGCATTTAGCCAAAGCATAATTGAACCTCTTGATACCTGCATACTCAATGCCTCTGTTAGACGGCTACAATTATCTGTATTGCGGCATTTGTTTAGTCATAGTCGGCTGATCGACGATGCGTTGGCAAACCTAAGTTGCGTCCGAGAAGATCCATGGCTGCGACCCCCGCCTTTCCCGTCAGCCCGCGAGTCCCATGAACATTGCACCACTTATTCTTTTGACCAAGCTATATTCTAAGAGACGCTTCGTGGTTCTTTGCAGATTCCTAAAGAAACTTTTGCTGTGCTGTGAGAGTGCCTTTGGGTAAGCTGACTTTTCCTTGGACATTCAAAAGGCTCCTAAATGAACAGAACCGCCATTCATCTCGTTTCATATGCTGGCCTATACGCCCCCACGACGGCCCGTTCCTCTAGTCATCTCTGCTTGTAGTGTGCCTAGAAGTTCGTCACAGTAGATCTGGTGGCAACAGAAGACACAAGCAGGGTAGAGTGCGTCACGTCAATTTTCAAGTTTCTCTACAGCACAAACACATTCCGGTCCAGATCGTTCACAAAGTCGATGAGAGCCCAAGAGTCCCGATAACTTCTCCAAAGAGCACACCGGGTCACTGTCCAAATCGCTACGAGTGCAATGCACTTGACATCCTCACCCTTCAGGGTGATAATGTGTCCAGTGGGGCCGCCTTTCGACTTAAGACGGGTGCAGTCGTAGCCACATATTTCAATTGAGCGTTCCTCTTCATCCCCTTTTCTCTTCCAAGATAAACGCAGGGTTTTGCTGCTGCCCCCATATTCATCTGGCAGATTTAGGCTTCCAGCCGGGTGATAATTCAGTGAGAATCCGTTGATAGGTGATTTTATGAGGCTCTGTAGGGAAAAATGGGTTTCGTGTGATAGTGATTCGTCATGAGTCGAGTTTCTGTCCTCAGATTCGTTGTGCTCAGAAGAAACCGCAGGGCTTTAATTGCGGGGTGCGCTATGGTTGCTTGTACTCTCATTTTGTGATGAACTGGCTTGGCTGATGCTTCCTTCGCCGTCCCGAATCGAATCATTCGGCAGGTCTTCTGATGGAATGTCTTGCTTGATACTTCCTTCATCGGGCTGAGTCAAAGTGTTCGTTAGGTCTTTTCTAAAGTCCTTGTCGAGAATAAAGGCGATCGCAATAGGGTAGCTGATAACATCTATTCCGCAATCTTTGATTAATTCGAAAAGATAGTTCTCAAATTGAGTCAGGTCTTTGATTTTGGAAGGGAAGTACTGATGGTTTTGAAAGTTCCAAGCAGGTACTGTCTTGATTTGAATTTCGGCCCTTTGTTCTGGTGCATCATTCTGTTCGTTGTGATGTCTCCGACTCTCCCGAAACATGTCGAGAAACTCCGAAACTGGCTCGCACGAAAAAGAGCGCATCATAGAGTCGTTGAATCGCAAAACTAAATGCCATATAGTGCAGGGAAATTTGAGAGCAAGGAACCCACGCTCATCGTAATTTATGTGCAAAAATGCATCGAGCGCTTTCACAATGTCCGGTTTCCATAAGAAGATTGCTGGAGATTGTGAGTGTTGGGTCACGGTGTGCCATTCCGAAGCAATCTGTCGAGACCTGGACGAGCTCTCCCACTGCAAAACTTCAGCGCCATGGCGTATTTTGAGAGCATCGGAACAGTGTTCGAGAAGGATGGGGAGGGCCGATGACATTCCCAAGGAGAAATACAGGGTCAGTCCTTCCCCTGCTCCTGGAAAGGCATTGGACGCCGTTAGCCGAGGGTCGATTGGGTCGAGATATGAGATGGGTAGCCCTGTCCGTCCTGGGAGATAACCAAACGCGAACCAAAATCGGCTCTGCAAGTTGGGAGTCAATGGCAGGTGTTGTGAGGGTTCGTCCACGCCGACTGATGATACCCTTGGTTGCATCGCGTACTGAAATGCAACAAGACTGTGTATCCCAGTGCTATGTTTCTGCCGCCCTAGAGATTTGAAGTTCCCAGATGACCCCTTGATTTCCCTCCCGCGAGAACTCGAAAACATTTGAACACCATGTCTTGAGTAAAAGCCTCTATAATAGCGGGTTGAGTTCCCGTAATTTGGATGTTGTCGAGCAAAATTGAAGGACTCGTGGCTCTGTAGACTCATGGCGTCACCGCTGTGGTCGGCCCCTGTGTCTGGTCGTAGGGCGAGTTGAGGCCATTTTTCCTCTTCCTTCCGACCATAAACCCCCAAGAGTCCCAAGAAAAAGATCCAGTAGCGGCTAACAACGAGTGCGGAGAAAGAATTGATGATTTCCAACTTCCCATCAGTTGAGCCAGCGCACATCCCAGCATCGTCATACTGGGGACTTTTGTGATGAGACTGTATCAAGGCGCAGAGCCTTGCCCATCCCGTGTTCCATGAAGAAAAGTCGACTTGTCTTTGCAGGTATTGGTAGCTAGCTGGGTCCTCTCCGTCCGGAAGAATGGGGGCGACACCATAATTGTTATTCTGGTAATTGCGAGCCAAGTTGGGGACTTGGGAGCGTCGAAATAACGCAGGGCTGTTCCCAATGGCCCAGCCCTTTGTCAAATATGTTCTGTTTTCATCCCAGACGCCATTGAGCACGCGAGTCTTTGTGCCATAAGCAGTTTTCAAAGCGTAAAAAGGACCGATAATACCGATCAAAGCAATGATGGCGAGGCTTGATGAGATCCAGGTTCCTGCGAGACTGGCGGCGTCAATGGAGCTCATGCTGACCGAGGTTGGGACAAGCCCGAACTGAGGTTGTGTGTCTTCGCTGTTTCAGGCGGTTATTGGAATGAGAATGAAGGAGGGACAGTGGAAAGGCGGAGGGCTGAGCTTATCTTGAGGGGAAATGAAATTTTCGATCACGTCTAGGTGACTGCATATGCAGGATCATGCAAGGATATCCTCTGCAGGCAGACTGTAGATAACGATGCAAGCCTCAGCTAGACCAGATGACTGCATACGTGGTTCGGTGCATATTCGGCCGGCTTGGCACCACCTCGCGCTTTCAACCCATTGGCAAATTTCAAGTTCAGATTTAGCAGCAACATCAGGTTTCTGGAGAAAACAACGCTATCTATCTGTCACCATCTATGAATGCCAGCATTTATTTCACGAAGAAGTTCAGCGTTTACTTCATTGACGTCCCGCCGACCGTAAGACAGCATCCTTTCCCCTTTTCCGGATTTTCTCATACTTCTGTATCATGTTAGCGCCTGCTGACACATGTTGTCAACTGCTGAATGACTTCGACAGAGACGTTGCGGAGAAGGCTGGGAAACAGGCAGTCCCCCGCAACGCGCAAGCAGCAAGCTCCGAGCTGATGACAGCGAGTTGTAGGGTTAACTACTCGTTGGGACAAGATAGGCTACCCCGACAATTTCACTTCTGATGAGTTCAAATGTTTTCACACTTGATTGCTTGATATGAGCGCGGCTTGATAGGCTGCCTACATCATTGCGGCTATTTTCAGAGTGGTATGGGTGATGAAAGTGACGTGTGAAAGGCCAAGCATATGGTTCGCCATGGCCTTCATGCCCGCATGGCGGCCAGCGCGGCTGCGGCAAGTGCGACTAAGCAAATACGAACACCGAAATTGCGAAATTGTGTGATTAGTTTAGTGTTTTGGCATATTCCGTCTAATTGTAAGTGTATCAAATTACGTACTATGGTAGACCACGTTCATTTGACCTCCTAATTAGGTAATTTTGAAGCTATTTCGAAGCTCTAATCTATAGGTTACCCTTTAAGATCAGATTCACACGTAGTTGCCAGTCCCCAAAAGCTAGCTGCCAGATTATTCAGCTTTTTAAGAGGACTCGATAAACTCCTTTGTATACACTTCGCCTAGCCAATAGCGAGTGGTATGGGTGGTGGAGAAAGCTTGGGACTCTTTTGACTGCAGTCGAATAGCACCTGATGGGATAGCTGGAAATACCTCATTAAATAGGACAGTAACTGTTTCAGACCCCCCTTTCAGCTAGGTTGATTTACATGTAAGATATCACTTATGGCAGCAATCGAGGGGTGGGGAGTTGCTTCTTTGGCCAGTGGCGATGGCCTCAATTTGCTTGGGTGACTTAATTACTTGCTAAGCCGTTTGAACTTGTGGAGTTGTTGATGGCGGTCATGCTCCCTCCCAAGAATTGGAAGCTGATCTGCAAGTGGCTCTCAACGTGCACATGTGACGGAGGACTAAATGTCTTGAGAGTCCGGGAGTTTGATCTCACTGGAATGGAGACATTTGACTGATAGGAAAGGGAGGCACACTCGATTCTGGACGTACCGATCGCTGAGAATTGGTGAAGTCGATGATGATGGGACAACCCGTCCACACCGTACTCTCCGTGAAAATCATACGGCAGTCAAAAATGTGCTCCCGCCGGCGTTAACTTGCCACGCAAAGGTATGGAAAGCCGTCAGAAGAGGAAAGGACATCGTAACGCTTAATCTGCAGCCCACAAAGCAACTACCTACCTTCGTGGATCATGTCTGAACTGAACTTTGAAGAAACCACGAATTGACAAAGCTATGAAAGCTAACGGCTGTCCCAATATCTCAGCCGAGGTAGGCTCAGACGTGGGCTGGAAAGCTTTGCTCCACGAGGCACTCCAGTCACCATTACGTTAATGATCGAAGAACAAGACAAGATTATAGCCATGGACAGGAATCCACAAAATCAAGTGCGCGCCAATTTTCCGTCAGCGAGCATCTTCCCTCCTCGCCTCCGAATTTCCATGCATCCGCCATATCGCCACGGCTTCCACCCACACTCAAAACCGCAGCGTGGGGGTAACTGTGGCGGAGCGGCGGCAACCGGCACGGCTTCATCCCCGGGACCGTCATCCCTGGAAGAGTGATGTGGCATCTGCACACCATTCCTCTCTCCGGATACGCAGCCCTCTCGGAAAACGATGATGGGATGGTCCCTGTTCCAAACCATGGGCCAAGCCTTGCGTAGAGCTTTATGGAGCTTACCTGGAGCTTGGGTGATGTGACGTGCAGCTACTACGAAGCTGACTGAAGCTAGAATTTGCTTGTCTTGGTGCTTTTGCTTGAGCTCTTGGGCCCTTATTCCAGTCTTGGACTCTGTTCACCGGATAGAAGTGACAATTTCACCAAACACAAATCATGAAAATTTAGAAGAATTAAAAATCAACTTTTGTCTACTCTATGAAATATGCCTAAACGCCGTCCTGATGCGTGTATTATATGTATCTAATGCAGCCCGCTCTCGCCCGTCTCCGCCATGTACTTTTGGCAGTTGAGCATGATTCTGAGCTGATCACTGACTTCCTCGAGTCTACCCAAAACCTTCTTGTTTCCATCAACAAAGCTCAAAATAGAGTAAGGAATACCGGTATCCGCGCAGAACTCGCGGACAAAGACCTGGGCCTTGCGCAGGTTGTGACGGGGCACGCGGGGGAAGAGGTGGTGGACGGCCTGGAACTGGAGTCCGCCGTGGATGAAGTCCAACCAGGCAGGGCAGTCGACGTCCATGGTAGTACGCAGCTGGCGCTGAGGGAAAGACTCGCTCTCGCCGAGGTCCGAGGTCGACATGCCCCAGTGGCTGAGGGTGATCTGGACGTGGAGCGGCATGGTGATGATGTGGGAGACGAGGACAAAGGCGACACGGATGGGCCAGGTGGGCAGCGTGCAGAGGATAAGGCGGTAGCCGAAGATGTACCAGAAGCAAGCCATGAAGGCGATCTCGGTCGGGCGAATCCACCAGGCCTTGCTGTTACCGAGAGCAGAGGACTTGGTCGACAGGACGTGAAGCCACGACAGGAGGTACAAGTTGAAGCGCGCGATACCCATGACAGGGTAGTAGGTGAAGCGCTGGTACTGGACGAGGAAGTCGGCGGCGGCGTCCCAGACGAAGGTGAAGTCGTAGTAGGAGGAGCGAAGGGACTTGAAGAAAGAAGGGCACGTCGCGAAGAGAGGGACGTTCTGGATATCGGGATCGTGTTCCTGAGCATGTTAGTGAAATCCTTTGGCAGATTCAAGCTGGCTGACTTACAGGCTGGTTGGTGATGAGGTGGTGGACATTGTGACTGCTCTTCCACCATCCCATAGACAGACCGCAGCAGAAGTCGGCAATGAAGAGACCAATGAGGGTGTCGAAGGAGAAGTTGTGCGTAATGGCACCGTGGCCAGCGTCGTGGGCGGTGAACATGATTTGATGCTGTGTCGTGTTAGTCCTGGTCCATCAAACTGAACATGATGACTTACCCAGAAGAGACCCAAGAAGCAAGCCGAGGTCATGTACCACTCGTAGTGGAGGAAGATGAGGAAAGACACGAACAAGGTCGTGTAACGGGCCATCTCCTTGCCGTAGTCGAGATAAGGGCAGTCGTAGAGACCGGCGTCCTGGATGCGATCGTGCAAGGCGCGGTACTTAGCCTGGATATCTTGCTGGACGGCAGGGTCGAGAGACGGGTATTCGTCGAGATCCTTCTCGATGCCCTGCTGCATGGCCCAGTCGGTGAACTCAGCGGCGGTCTTGGGGGCCTGGCTGCGGCTGGACAGCTTGAGGCCATCATCGGTGAAGTCTTGAAGATCGCCGTGGGCGGCGAGACGTCTCCGGATGCCGGTGTCGACCTTGTCCTGGACCTTGACGTCCTCCTCGGCAGAGCTGCAGTCGGATGTCAAGGATGTGCGGGAGGTCCCATCGGAGACTTCGCTGACGGCATCGTCTGTGGAATCCTCGTCGAGATCCGACGAGGGGCAATCGACGATGTCGGCAGGGGCATCGGAGACATCTGCGGCTGCATCTGCAGGCGTGGTGTCTTGCTTGGTGTAGACGCCGCCCCTAATTGGTGGTGTCATGTTGACCCAAGGACCCGCAGGCTTCCGGCCTATCCGGAAGGCCCTCATGGTCTTCAGTGTGGCCGCCGAATGATACCTAAAAGAAGCGATATGTCAGCACACTAATTCCACTTTACACATCAACGACAGAGTCTTGACAAGTCCGAATGCGAAATATTAATGGCCCGTTCCCATCCCTCACCCTCATCTTCGCTTTCTCCAACCTGAGGGGCCGCTGCAAAAATAAGCTTAACCAGACTTCTGGTCCATCGGTGTTATTCTGCCAGCCTCCTGAACCCTTTTTCCGAATTCGCAAATGGACCAGGGGGATCCCACCCAGATCTCTTGTGGCGCATAGCGAAGCAGAGTGGTGATGGACTCGAGCCAGAAGGAAAAGAAAATGAGCGCGAGGTAAGTTGAGAGTCATTTACACTTTGATTTCGTCGGTCGCGTCTCTTCCCACCATGTGTAGGATAGCCAAGCGGCCGCCGGGGTGCTTCTGGAGCCAGCTGTCGAGGCGAAGCACCATCTCGTCGAGGATGACGATGACCTTGCCGTCGGCGATGAGGCCCTCGACCTCACGAGGGGTGATTATCCTGCTGTCGCGATCCATGATGGCTTTTGGTGTCTGTATTATGCGATGCGCTCGGAATTCGGTTCGGTGGTCGACAAGTGTCGGTCGCAAAAAAACGAGCGGCGGAAAGAAGTCTCGAGGGGGAAGGAGCTCGAGATGTGAGGATGCGGGAGCCTGGCGATGGGCTCCGGGAGGTGTGTTGGTCGACCAGGCGAAGGAAGTCAACAAAACCTCGATCAGGAAAGAAGGCGCTCAACGAAACGTGGCGGTCGAAGAAAAAGTCGAAGTCGAATTCACCTTCCGGGTCGCAGTCGCTCGCAATCCGATGATTGGGGCGGGTGGGCTGGTGGCAGGAGCGAAAAATCGACAAAGTTCGACAGAATGAGAAGGACCGTTTGCGCCCAGATGCAAGAGTCGGTGGCAGGAGCTGAGCTGTTTTCTACTACCGGATCGCCCTCGACAGAAGCTTGGTGCTTGCTTGACTGGATGGACCTGGAAAAAGGCTGAAGAGTCCAAGACCGGTCGAGCTTCAGATGATCGAATCCCTGTTTGGCCACCTTCACAATGGCAAAAGAGAAGTGTTGGAGGAGAGTCGCGCCATCATCAGACGAGAGAGAGACGACACAATTACGGGCGGATGGGGGTAGGATAAAGGCCAACGACGGCAGGCAAGGCCAGGTACGGGAAGACAACAGGCGAGGCAGTACCTTCGCATGGGATAGCACAGGACAGGACAGGACAGCATGGGGACGGGGATGGAGATGGGGATGGGTTTGGGGCTGGGATAGGGAGACCCGACGGCGACCAAGACTCGTCGTACCCCGTACGAGTGACGACCGTGGTGGTGTGGATCACTTTTCTTGTCGTCCATCCCGCGCTGCACACCCCAAGTCCAGGAAGAATAAAAAAGACTGGGAACTGGGAACATGGTGGTGCTGGTGAATGGCAAATGCAATGGGGGAATTGAGAATGACTGGGGACCGGGAAGGAACAAGACGAGAACAGGAGTCAGGCACACTGCAAGCTCGCAGGCACCACACCGCACACCAAAAGGACAGAGAACAGCTTGTTCCCAGCAAGGCAGGTCGGAATCGAAACAGTGTGCGTGGTGGGTTCAAGGTCCCACGTTGCCGTTGCGAGATGCGAGAGAGAGAGAGAGAGAGAGGGACAGAGAGAGATTGAGTGCGGGCATTCCATCCATCAATCTGGGCCCCCAAACCAAACGGGAAATGGGAAAATCCCCTCGTCTCCTGCTCACCTACCATTCACCAAGCCGCGCCGTACTCGCCAAGCGCAGAATGACAAGCAAGCAGCTAACGGCGACCCGCGGCACACTCTCACACTCTCACACACCCCTCTTTTCTTTCCCAATCTTGTTTCCCCCTGCTCCAATCCAGTAATTTGGCCGCTGGTGCTTTCGCTAGCCCCGGGGCGCAGCGTATTGTCTTTCACTGTGCATTTGTGCAGCTTCGCGTCTGTCTTGGGAAGCTTAGGGGGGATAGGATGGGGGAAAACGGGGAACCGAGGGCACACAGCAGACCCGACTCGCAAAGAAGTTGCGGCCAAGGACAGCAGCCGGGACGCTGGAGCCGTGGGCCGGTAGCAGCTTATCTGATTGACCGAGGGCCTTGACAGGACCCTGAAAGGCTGAAACGATGAATTTCGGGGTGCTGTTGAATCATGCGGTGCGCGTATTGGACCATACGCGGGTGAACCGTGATTCGGGGCCCCCATCCAATTCTCCAGACTTCTTTTTATGGTACTTAATCGAGTCACCCGTACCCGTACCCGCACCGTACACAGAGCAATCTCAGTGCGGACACACACGCTGAAAAAGTTGGCAGAGTCAAGAACACGCGTCAGAAGCGAGAAAGAATGGAGAACGAGTGGGACGGGACCCAGGACCCTTGAAACTCAATTCCGTGCACGGCTCTGGATGTGGCAACTGTGAGCGCCAGCGTCGCCCGTGGTCCAAAGGCAGAGGTGCTCAGATGCTGCAACGCAGGCGGTGGGAGAATGTTTCTCGAAAAAGGGCACACGCCCGCCTAGTCTTTCTTCGGCTTGGCCTTGGCTGGCTGGGCTGAGAGGGGTGTGCGCCTCTTCGAGACCTGTCTTGGACTGGAACCTGGGACCAACGGCCGACGGCTGGGCAGTTGGAACAGTTGGAAGTTTGCCGAAGTTGGAGAAGGCTCGACGGAAATGCGCGCCTGATTGGAGAAAAAGGAGGGTGGACGTGAAATTTCGACTCGAGTTTCGCCTGCTGATTCCCTGTTTCCAACTCGTTTTTCGGCTCTTCTTTTCGTTCTCATTCTCTTTTCCCGAGCCTTCAACAAACTGGCGGGTAGAAAGCGAGCAGGAAAAAGGTTCATTTGGCGAGCCGAGCTGCTGGAGCAAATTGGCCCGAGAGAAATGGCGCTTGTCAAGCACAAGAGCGGAGGCCGTTTCCCATCAACGACACAATGACGACCAGGGGGGTCGATCCAGGCTCTTGGCCACGGAAATTCTCCTTGGCGGCACCCGCTGCGCCTCAAAGCGAACCCATAGAAACCTTGCAACCAAGTGAGGAGATGCGACATGGATGGTGGCTTCTTCCGTTGGGGTTTTGGTCAAAAGGCCGCCTCCAGGCTCGTTGCCCACTGCAATAGCGAACCTGTCAGTCTGCTAGCGAGCGCCAGTGGCACACATAGTGGCTTTCTTCCCGACGGCTGACGATTTGGACTGACTGAAGGAGGCGGGAAGCGTCGTGGATGTTGGAGAATGCTTGGCGCCCGCCCCCAAGCCGGTGACGGGCCCAGACGCACCAAACATGCTCCCCAGCGAACGGACTTCCCATCTCATCTGATGTTTCTGGCGCCGTGCATCACGATTTTTTTTCAAATAGCGCGTTTCTTCGGCAGGTGTCCTGGAACCTGGAAGGCCAGCAGCAGTCAGCCCGTGGTCAATGTTGGGATGTTCTGCAGATGATGTTCGAAGGCATACAGAATAGCAGAAGTCTTCAGCTCACCTCAGCTGGAAGCCCCAACCGGCGGCAGCAGGCTGCAGCACGGCAGTAGCGAACGCCACAGAGACGAATCAGAACCCCCGACAATAGTGAACGGCTGATATGCTTGTCAATCTTGAACACCCCACTTAACAGCCACGACTGAGGCGAGATCCATTGCCAGTGATCACAGTACGTACTGAGGCGTCGCATTCGCAGCGTACGTAATATCCCGTATCCATATTGGAGTAGCTCCAATCGGTCCAATGATGGCTGTTTGTGTGCGTGGGCGGTGGAAAGTGATAGGCAAGGGGAAACCCCAAGAATAGTGTAGGTGAGCGACGAAAGTGAATCGAAAAAGTGGTTCGGCAGCACTTGCGAACACCGTCTGCCCTCTCTGGGCGGAGGGGCGAAAAGGGGGTTGGTGGGAATCGGATTGCGATGCCCCAATGTGAAAAGAAAGATGAGGAGAATCTTGGTTGAGATGGGCAGAGGGTGTGATTGCATGCGCATCAATGACCAAATGGCTCACTCCTATTCCTTGGAGCGTGTTGGAGATGGATTCATGGAACAACGAAAAGTGGAGGGCCTGCGCAGGAACACCACCACGCGAAGTCGATCCGAATGGGCGACATGCAGCGTCAATCGTCAGGTCGTGGTTCTTTGGATGCGCGCATCCAATACGCGTGAAGCTGGGCGAGGAGTCAAGAGGAACGAATACGTCGTTTGTGGAGCTTGCAGAAAGGGGTATGGCGGCTTTCCCTTTCCCTTGGAGACTTTTTGGAGACGGCTTCGGTTCGCCTCTGGGCCTGTGGCATCATTGGTGCCGTCGGTGATATCGAAGTGAGGGGCAGCTCGTCTCGTCGATGGTCCTGCGCCATTCGGACGGGTGGGGGGAGGAAGTTGAGAAGCGGAGGGGGTTTGCTAGCGCAGTCGCAGTCGCAGTCGTACCTCGTACGCTAGGCACTTGGTAGCGTGTCCCTTTCCAAGCTTGTCCCCAGCTTCTTGCAGTCTTGCAGTCTTGCAGAGGTGAATGGCCCGGTCGCACCTTCTTCCCCCAGGGGAATTTTGCTGGGTCTGGGCCCGTCGTCGACCAGCGTTGGACCCAGGGCGATTGTGATTCGACACCAGAGGCACGCAGATCACCGACCGTTGCGAAGCACGTGTCGGCTTTCATCCCGATCCAAGACGAGAAGCTCGGATCAGGTCGGAAAATCTCGAACCTGCCTCGGATGAATCCACTACTTCCTCGTTGAACTTTGAAGTGGAATCGAAAGGCAGGGCAGGTGCCGCCCACGGGTCCTAAGTCCCCGGAAGGTTCCCCCGTCCCCGACGGACCTGCCTCGCCTGCTTCCCGTCCCTGTTCTCTCTCTCATCTGGAAGGCACGCACGGGTTGCTCCTCCTTCCAGATCTTCCAGAAACCCACCCGCTAGCGCTTCGCAGACTGCTGACTAAGGTTTCATCCTGTTTCGGTCGCCACTGCCGTTCGCTTGTGACGGCTTCCATCTCGAAATTCGCCCTTCTTTGGCAAGAAGAAGCGCAAAACCACGACATTGATCCGCTCCAGACCACCTTGTCCTCACTTGTTAACTTGCCAAGCAGTGAAAAAACTCTTCAGCGACCTTCAAAGACAGTAAATGTCGTGAAACCAAACCTGACTCGACGCAGAAACACCGGCATTCGTCCGGGTCACGTGAAGACATGTCATCGCAACCGTATTGGATGAAGAGGCGAAGCGTCATCTCTGCCAAGACGAGGCTGCGGGTGCACTTTAGGCAGAGTTCAAACCTCACGGAAAACCGTTGTGCCCCATGAGCCAACGAGCTGCTGCTATCTTTGCAAATTGCAAGCATCGTACAACCCAGTTGCACACGCGCACACACAGACAAAGTCGGACAGTCGGAGCGAGCTTTACGCGGGACTCGGGAACATCAGCAAACTTCGGGGGTGCATTACCACTTTCGGTCGAAATTAGGAAACCGCCTGATCTTCCGGTGCCATACCAACTACTTTTCCTGTGGCCATACTCTACCCTACCGTCGTCGCTTCTGTCGTCGTCGCTTCTATTGTCGTCCCTCGTCGTCGTCGTCGTCGTCGCTGTTGTCGTCTCCGACAGGCGTAATTAAGTACACAAGAACCGCGCAGACACCGGAAGGTTAGTCCCAGACCATCGGAGCCGGGCTCTTGACAGCGAGCCGCATCGGTCCGATACCGCGCACGGGGAAAACGAGAAGCCCGCCAACCATCCGCTGCGAGTGACGAGGTCGGCGGAACCATGACCGCGTATCAGTACGAACCGTTGACCCCGGGCTCCATCCGACTGCTGGTCCTCCAACCCTCCGCTTCCCACGACGCTCAACTCAGGGGATCCCTACTTTGCACCACGCTGGCGGAAGCTGACTACGACTTGATCGACCCCTACACAGCCCTGTCTTACGTATGGGGAAGTGACGAAAGGCCATGTTTGATTTTTTTCGATGGTAAAGAGTTTGCTATCACGCAGTCTCTGAATGACGCGCTGCGCAATATGCGCGACGCCACGCGGGCCCGGAGGATTTGGGCCGATGCTCTTTGTATCAACCAGGATGATGGTCCAGAGCGTAATGAACAAGTGAGGCTGATGGGAAAGATCTACGGACTAGCATCCAGTACCATTATCTATCTTGGAAAGCTTACTGAAGACGCGGCTGAAGTCCTTGCTGCTACAACATTGAGAGCTACAGAGGCCGACCATACGTATGAAACGGATGATGAAGACACCAGGGATGCGCCTGCTGCGGAAGTCCACACAAAGCATGTCCTAATCGAGGCTGCCTCTCGTGATCTTCTATCGCGGCTATGGTTCCAGCGCGTATGGGTGCTGCAGGAACTAGTTCTTTCCAAAAGTCCTTGGATACAGTGCGGTCAGCAACGGGTTCGTTGGGAGGAATTTTGCCGTCTTCTGCTCCGCAAGCCGACAAACTTACCCGATGAATATCGAATATTGCTGCGTGTCCTGGAAGATATGCACGAAACTCGCAATGCTCGAGCAGGGGGTGTCGGGAAGCCTCTCTACGATGTTCTCAAAACACGTCGAGGGTTCGGTGCTGCAGATCCACGGGATCGCGTGTACGCAAACCTCGGCATTATCAATGACTTGCGACGGGTTCGCAAATACCTGAATGTCGACTACGGGGAGTCGGTGCAGACCGTGTTTACCAAAGTGGCTGCGTACATCATTTGTACAAAGGGCGCTACATATTTGATGACACAAATTCAGGACATGCATTTCAAGGAATACCTTCAAGGCTTGCCATCTTGGGTTCCTCAATGGCAATACCCTGTCTCGAGAATAATAGTTACTAGAAACCCGGAGTCCAGTGATGAACTTTGCGGTACCTATCAAGTTCTGGACATTGACGGTATTCCATCCATCCTAGTGCATACCGGACTCCACGTCGATATGGTCAGAACTGTCAGCGCTGTCTTCCCAGGAAACCGCGATGCTGCCCGTGCTCTGATCGCTACAGAAGACTATTGCCATGTTCGAGAAGAACTGTTACAGTTGTACGACGGCTACCTCAAATCGATGAAAGGTGAAGTATGGCGTATGAATGCTTGGACAGTTATCCGTATGAGCGGCCGCCTTTTCTTGAGAGACAGAGAATCCCAGCACAGGAGGCTGTGTGAGGATATTGGTCTCGCATGGATCCGATTCATCGAGACCTTGGACCAGCAGTCGAACGCGAAGTCTTCGGTGAATACAGACTTCAGTGCGTTGTTTTCTCGGTGGCTACGCCATCAAGCGAGAAAGCAGCGAGCATTTTTAGATGTACATTGCAGATTTGATGGGTCCGAGAGATCTATCTGTTACGGCATTCTGTATCTTCTTGAGAGATACCTGGAATCCGACATTGATAATGGTCTTTCGGGAAGGCGGCTAGCCATCACATATAGCGGAAACTGTGCGCTCGTTCCAGGACATGCGCAAGAGGGCGATGTCATAGCCGCTTTAACCGATCCTACCTACCAAACGAATCGTACCCTTCCACTCCTCGTCCTTCGGCAGAAGGAGGTAGGAGGATCCCAGGCAATCAATGGCACCATCATGGAGGCATTGCACAACCTCAACTTCCACAAGCCACAGCCAGATGAAACGCTCAAACCCCTGGCTGATCCAGAAGCGTGGTCAGCTTTCATGGAAGAGGACAGTGACTGCGTTGAGCACTGTTGGGTGATTGGACAAGGTTATGTGGATAAGCCCCTGCATCCTAACGAACCGTTCAAAGAGGAAGACATGCGGATGTTTGCGCTGCACTAAAATCTAGCAGATAAGACAAGAGCAATAGGCCGCTGCAAGGAAGGGCAAGTCTCGTGCACAGCAACAGCGCGTATGCCGATTTCGTTTGCGCGTCTCTAGGTTCGACCGGTCATCTTTGAGCCTGTCACATTTGCTTCACATGAGTCGATATGAGTTCGTTCCATCATCTACATCTTCAGGCCTGGGCCATATGATTCTTCAATAGAGTCTTGCTAGCCGGGCAGTGTCAGTTGGCTAGCCGGGCAGTGCCCATACACACGTATGTAATCCGTGTATCTTGCCAGACCCCTATGTTTCTCAGCCTGTGCAGTCGCTTTCGTCTTCCATCGCTATTGTCACTGTTGTCACTGTCGTCGCTAGTGTCGATATTGTCTATCGTCATCGTCCATTTCTCTACTGCTGCCGCCCTTATAGAAGTATTAGATGCGCTACTAAATCTAAACGGGACACTGGCCGGATAACAAAACTCCTTCAATAACTCTCACATCCGATCCCCCTCCCACCTTGGGGCATCCAAAATCAACGCCATCAGAGACCCAGAGAGCAACGCCGTGACAGGCACAGTAATAAACCACCCAAAATAAATCCACGCCACCAACCTGGGGTTAATACACCTCCAATACCCATTCGCAAGCCCAACCCCCACCGTCGCGCCCGCAATACACTGCGTCGTCGACACCGGCAACGCCAGCCGCGTCGCCATTAGCACCGTGATTGCGCTCGCCAGCTCCATCACGAACCCGCGGCTTGGCGAGATCAGCGTCAGCCTGTGCCCGAGGTTGCGCATTACAAAGTATCCGTACGTCAGCAGCCCCAAAACGATCGCGCCGCCACCAAAACTTAAAATCCACAGCGGCACACCGACCGCCGTTTCAACTCTTCCTGTCCGCCAGATGTCGTAGGCTGTGGCAAAGGGCCCGATGGAGTTGGCCACTTCGTTGGCGCCGTGGATGAAGGACGCTGTAGAGGCCGTGAGGATCTGCAGCGCGCTGTACATGTACTCGGCGCGGTTATCGTAGTGCGGCGCGCGCGCGTGCATGTCTTCGATGTCCCAGCTGAGGAGGGCGTTGCGCTTTTGCAGGGTAACGAGGTCCTTTTCGAGGCCGCGGAGGACGAGGCGGTTGAGGCGCCAGAGGAGGACTGGCAGACTGTTCCACGGCCCGGCGGGGCGCGGGGGAATGATATCTTCCGAGGAGCGGCGGGAGGTTACTGTTTCTGTGGTGGAAGGGGTTTGCGGGAGGGCGAGCGCCGGGGAGGGGAGTAGCACGGCGGGCGGCTCGTCTTTGAAGAGATCGGAGGGCGTCTGGCTTGTCTGGATCGATTCGAGGAGGGTCTCGGAGGCGCGGACGTAGGCGAGCTCGTCGGCTGTGAGGTGGCCGCGGTAGTAATCTTTGATGTTGATCTTGTTGACGCCCGGCGGGGGCGGAGGGGGTGGCGGGCGGTTGAGGAGCCATGGGCCTTTCCACATCATTGTCCACTCGAGCTGCCAGTCCTCGTTGACGATCTTGCGCCAGAGGTAGGGGAGGATGAAGAATGCCTGGAGCGAGGTCGCGCCGGTTGCGACGGAGAAGACGGCGATGAGGATCTGGGCGGGGGTCAGCTCGACCTCGGTCTGGACCCCTTTCCACGCCATGAGCACTGGCAATCGTATTAGTGACGGTTGGGTTCACATAGACCAGGGGTTTCGATTACTCGTCAACGCTCCAAAGGTCAGGAACGTGTAGAACGGGATGGAGTAAAACGCCTTCCTCACCGCGTTCGTCTTCGTCAGGACGAACTTCTTGGTCACAAGAAAGAGCCCCGCGCCCAGCACGCCCGACAGCCCCGGTGCGATAATCCACGCCGCAAAGACCTGCGACACACCGTTCCAGCCCCACGAGATCTTGCCGATGCCGACGGACGCGGTCGCGGCGCCGACGATGCCGCCGATGATGGAGTGCGTCGTCGAGATGGGCAGGCCGTTGCGGGTGGCAACGCTGAGGAAGACGGAGGAGCCGAAGATGGCGCACATCATGACGAGCAGCAGCACGCTCGGGCGGTCGTCGTAGAGGTGCGGGTCGATGATGCGGTTGCGGATCGTGTCGGCGACGCGGGAGTCGATGGAGACGGAGCCCCCGAACTCGGCGAAGGTGGCGATGACCATGGCCTGCTTCATGGTCAGGGAATGGGAGGAGACGGAGGTCGCGAAGGAGTTGGCGACGTCGTTTGCGCCTGGGCTGCGTCAGTGGATGCTGGTCCGGGGCCGCTTTGTAAGGGTTTCCACAACGGAAGGTTCTTACCAATGTTCCAGGCATCGAGAAAGGAGAATATAGTGGCTATTGCAAAGATGTAGTCATATTGGTGGAGGGCTGCCGCCATGACGGCTCGCCCGGCGCACGGCGGCACGGAGATGCGGTGGTGGAGAGTGGAAGATGCTCGTCTCGGCTCCGGGTATGTTCGGCGGGGCCAGTCCGGCGGGACACGGCTCGGCCGCGTTAATGGGGACTCATGTTACGAGTCAGGCCTTCAAAGCATTCTCTTTCTAGTACTTCTGTTTTGATGCAACACGGCGGCTCGCGATGAGGAACGAGCACGACGGATGATCCGCGTTGGGTATTGAGAGGGTGGATGCTGCGAGCGTCCGGGGGGCTAGGGGATGGTTATATGAATCGCGCATTCCGGCCTGCCGTAAGCCGAAAGCTCCAAATCAGGGCGAGCCTCCCGCATGGGATTGGCAGCGATGTGGTATCAGGGATCTTGGTGTGCCTGGATGGGCTGCGTGGGCGAGATGACAGGCGCATGCTTCCGGGCTGCCTCGTCCGCCCGGCTGGCCTCGCGTTAGTGGCATTGATATCTCCAGACCCCAGCTCGCTGCGACAGCTGGGAGACTAAGACACGAGGCGGGGAGGTGGTCGATGACAGGCTAGATAAGCTGTCTTGGAAGCTCCATATTGCTGACCGACGGGGGCGGAGCTGGCGGACGCGAAAGGGCGAAACACCGCACCCTTTGGGCGCTCGGTATGGCGTTTCCACTCGGGAGGCTCGGTCGCTATGCAATGATGGCGGCATGATCAACGCCTGCAGAAATGCGGCAGTGGCTGAAGGAGCAGCTCTCCCAGAATCATGGTGACACGAAAGATGTGCGAGAGCTGGAGAGCTTGGCGGACGTTGAAAAAAGGAGCCAACCCACGCGGGCGCCGGGATGGAGGGTGACATGGGTTGTTCCTGCTTGGGGGGGCTGTTGGTGTTCTCCTGTACCAGCGACGCGCGGTGCTATTCTGCGTGGGCCTTGCGGATCATCGACTCTTCCGCAGTGTACATCCTCGGTGCTGGGCTTTATTCATGGTTCTTTGACTATAGCCAGGAGTGTCTTAACACGAACGACTGCCAGAATCGTGCTGTTGAGATCCAGCAGAGCTCGGATTTATGGGTGTATAGCCTGTGCACTATGGCCATCGTAGAGATGGTGATTCCTATTTGCGGGGTTACCACATTGGCCAAAGATAGCATCAATGGATTTTTGTCTTCCATTCTGGGCTGGCTGGAGGGTTCCAAAGATGTCACTGGTCAGCGTGATTTCGAGGGGTTTCAACTTTTCACCCTCAATAGACTCCGCAACCAGAATGTGCCTGAGACATGCAAGACAGCGTTAACAGCGAAGGTCCTGTACGACTTTTGGGTGAGCATGTTTGAAGAGCCGGGATATAGAGGTACGCTCGGTAACAAGACGTTAACTGACTCGGTCTGTGACTCGGGTTGCGAGAAGTCACTGCAAAGCTGGTTCGACAACGTCAATGCTGGATGTCAGGGCTATAATATTTCTGGGAAGATACCGACTCTTCATGGAGGGCGCATGTGGGCAGGATACAACGAGACCTGTCTCAAAGATCCGGAAACCGGGCTTTACTGCAATGGTAAGGACCGATCAGACAATCAGTCAACTCGATGAACCGATGAGGCTAACAACTGCAGACTTGATTGCCGAGTTCAGTAGCGTCACCTCGATCCGGGAAATGCCACAGTCCGAGATGTGCTCCGAATGCTACATCAACCGTCTTGCTCTCATACAGAGTAGTTCATGTTCGATTTACGATGATAAATATAAGAGCGACTTGGAACTCGTCTACAAGACTTGCGGGGAAACCGGATCGACTGATCCTCCCCCACCAGTATCCCCAAGACCTGATGAAGGGTCAACTTTGTGCGTATCCGAGAAGTGGTAGATCGTTAGTCAGGGAGGCGCATCTTGCGAGCAGGTGGCTTCTCAACAATGTCTCAGCCGTTGCATTGTACAGCATGAACCCTCAGATCTTTGACTGCAACAGTATCCCCGACAATACCGAGCGTTGTCTACCGCTATCCTGCGTTCGTATTATTTCTCACACTGATCAAGATACTGTGACACCCCATCCTGGTGGAACAGATTACACGCCATTCCCCATCGAATCGCCAAACAACGCAACCATTGCGGAGGGAACAACGATGAATGTGGAAGATGGCATGTGTCCGCGGAGGGTGATAGCTGCGCTACGATCTGCTTGCAATCGGACATCAACATTGCACTGTTTGTCGCCGCTAACCCATCACTTGGGAGCGAGTATTCGGAGTGCACGAGCAGTCTGGTGTCTGGGAACGCGTCCTGCTCCGGGCCAACATATGACGGGGAGGATACGGAGGAGCTCTGAACCTGGAGTGCCACGCGATGTAGTCCCATTCATATTATTACACTAGGATAATACTACCAGTCAACGCCTGGAATACCCCAAAAATTCAGAGCCCCGTCGGTCTCGGACCACGGGTCTTCAGCCCATCCGGATTCCTCGTAGATAAAATCCGGATCCTCTATTTCGAACCACATTCCTCAGAATTCATATATCCCCGCACGACACCATAGTCTACCGCGCTTCGGCCATCCACGGTCAGCCCATTGCTCTCCAGTGACGAGTTTGATCCAACGCTGGTTCCTAGGCGGATCCATGTCGCTAGTAACAGTTTCCCGATCCTCGGGCATGGCCAGAATCGCATCGATACTCTGCTGGTCAAGCATCAAGCAGAATCTAAAACGGGCGTTAGGAACATCGCGTTTGTCGGCAGAGTTGAGATGTTCCTTGACCCAGGCATCGAACCGTCTTCCAACCTCCTCCACATCTGCTCCAGCGAGTCCCGGATCCTCTATAATGTCGCTGTGATACCGACTTGAAAGATCCTGGTTAGGCAGAGGGTCTTTGGGCTCTCGTCCTCGGGGACGAGCGAGGTCATGGTAGGCCCAGTGTTTAGCGTAGTTGTTGAGCCGCTCAACGGCCTTCGTGAATGCCTCATCAGACTCGTAAGCGGTGCGAAAGATGGTAAATCCCCAGCAATAGGGATAACCATGGCTTCCATCGTAGTCGGCCATTTGAAGTAGATATTGCCTTGAGCTCCGATTCGTTTCCGGATCGCGAACGAAACGAGGCTTTGGGTTGGCTATTGCCATATCGATGGGCTGGAAGTTCGCCATCGCGTGCTTCCAGTTTGCGAGAATTACTGTGTGAGGCGCGCCAAGACGGCAAGAGGGGAAGGTATGTTGAAGCAAGAGAAACCAACGGTTTTTTTTCTCTTCAGGTGCCTGCATCTTTGCTGATTAACCCGCCCGGGTCGGAATTTAGAGTCGGGCCGGAACCATGGTCGACACATTGTTGAAGTTGTCTGAAGAGCACGATTGAATCTAATATCAGAAGAGCTCTAGCATTAAAAATCAATAACTGTTATTCGTCTCTCGTTGATTACCCGACCTATCACGCTATGCATATTCTTTTACCACTCAAATTCCGATGACTAAACTTTTGCCAGCCCCCACCCTCCTTTCGCAATACGACAAGCAATGAGGAACGATGTTCCTAAGCACAAGCAGAGACCCCCGAATATGAAAGCGTACGTGTAATCTCCCCTGCCGATCTTGATCAACGCGCCGGCGAGAGGGGGGCCGGTTAGGTTGGCAAAACTGACGATGGAGTACACCATACCCATCCGTGTGCCTGCCTTGCGAAGGTCGGTTGTAAGAGACGATAGGGCGGCCGGGAAAAGACCTTGTACCGTGGCTCCGAAGATGCCTATAAGTTGGAAACACGTTAGCGATGTTTTTATCTTGAACTCGATAACAGCGTGGGGCGCAGGTGTCCAAGGCAGCTCAACATTGACGTACCATATACCACAGCCCAAGCGTATAAACCAGCAGCACTCTTGATTGCCATCCAAGAAAATAGAAGAATAGTGCAAACTGCAGCAGCGGGTGTGACGACGTTGAGAGGTCCCAGGAACAGATCTGCGAGAAAGCCGGGTATGACGCGGCCAATGGCTCCAACTCCGTTCATTATCATCAGGATATCGATCGAGGTATCATAGGAGAACGACAACTTGTCGCGACTGAAGGGGCCAATGCTACTTCATGTCAGTGTCTGATGCTTGAATGGGCTTTTACTGTTGTGACTGGACTTACTAGTAAAAGGCAAAGTAGACACCCCAGAAGTTCTAAAAGCGGTCAGCATTTTCTGTACAAGTTTGGAGTTGTTCAAGACATACAAAGAACATGCCAATCGTGAACAAGAAATATGGCTTCTCCTTGAAAGCCGACAATTCGACAAGCGAGCCGGCACGTCTCGGTCGGAGCCGAGACCTCATAAAGATGTTGGCAACCAGCAAAGTCACAAGCTGCACCAACGCCATCACCCGCATCGTCCAGCCGAAACCAATCTTGGGCAAGAGCTGGCGCGCCATGACCGGATATATCATGCCTCCCGTAGCCGAGCCGCTGATGGCAATGCCAATAGCCAGGTTCCGCCGGCGCTTGAAGTACGTCGACAAAACAGCCATCACCGGGCAAAACAGCCCGCCCATCCCGAGCCCGATGCAGAGCCCCTGGGACAGGAACAGCTGCCAGTATTCCGTCGCGAAGGACGCGGTCAAGCTCCCGAGCACAACGAGTGCCGAGCCGATGCCGAAGACGGTGCGGAAGTATCCCGCGTCCGTGAGCCGTCCGGTGAAGACGCCCACGACGAAGAGGAAGAAGACCTGCATCGAGCCGATCCAGCTGATGTCAGACGCCGGCCGGGAGAGGTAGTCGCGGTAGAAGGTCTGGAAGATGCCGAAGGAGTTGATGGTGCCCCATGTATTAACGACGACGAGGTGTGCCATAAGGGCCTGTGTCCAGGCTTGCAGACCGCCGTCTGGGGGTGGTTCGTCGGCGTCGGCGGGGGAGGTCTCAGAGGTTTCTTTCGTTGGAGCATTCTGTTCGATGTCTTCGTCGGATGTATCAAATATTACGGATGTTGAAGGTGATGGGTGGGAGCTGGAGGTGTTGTCGGCTTGGTGTTTGTCTTTGGAGTATTGCCCTGCTCGGGGCTGCGTGGTGTCGTCCATGATGATGGGGACAGTAGTGCAAACGGCACAGAGAGCTCAACAAAGGGGTATCGTCAAAGCAAAGCGTCTTCAGTTGTTAATTAACATACAAACCAAGAGAACAGGTATTATCTCAAGCTAGACATTAGTTTATATTCTCAGCAGCCGCCGAGGGCACACAGACGGCCAACATCCCATTCCCAGCATTGCTATCGTCGTGGCACTTACACCTCCCATGTCTGCCGCCGCAAGCCGAAACGCTCAGCCCAAGCGATCCGATAACTTTTCGAGAACATCAAAGGGAACACTCTTGAAGCCCCGTACTCTGACTCAGGATACCCAAGTTTTCCGGACGAGGGGTTTCCCGCACCAATCCCCTTACACTGCGGGTTTCCCGGCAGTTCCCCGGTGAGTTTTCCGGCGCCCGGCGAACTTTCCCGCGGGGAAGATAGCGAACAGGGGCACGAGTTGCACTCAACGCCGTCAGAGCTTCGGAAAGCGACGCAAATTTTGTCGTCGGCGGAGATATGGTTGCTTCAGATTTCCACTTCTGGAGGTTAGTCGTTCGGTTTACGTCGGCGTGGGGACTGGTGTCCAAGTCTCATTCTGTCTCCACTCCTGACTTGACAGAACATCTTGGGCCTGCTTTCGGGTGTAAGTGACCGACAGCTGGTTTCGGATCCTTGAATAGCTAGCTTATGTACCCTTTATTCATTGAGGACAAGAACTTGAAGCTGCCCAGCCTTGGTTTATTTTTCGGAAGTTTCAGTTGACTGTAAATGTCTCATTGATGAGAGAGAGCGTCGAGTGTTGCTGAGTGTCAATCCCGCACGTCTTGAACAGTAATTAGACAGTAAGGTAGTCTGACTGTACCCGCTGGGATGTTGAAGGACGCGAAGGCCTCGAAAGATACGAAACTCGCCAAGTTACGCAAGGTGTTTGCTTGCACGAGAGCGTAAACTCTACCCTGATGTCTCGGCAGTGTGTGTCATAGGAGAAAAGAAATTGGATGTGGCGCCTTCGACTTCGTGACTCACCAAGGTGTTCCTGCAAGCTCCTTTTACTCCTTATTTCTTCAAGCTGCCCCCTGAAAGTTTTCTTTTACAGTCACACACATTCTCGATCTATGGCCATATCTCTGCGCAGAGTCACGAACTAGCTCATTCCAAACATGGAGAACGCATCTACTCAGGGCAAGACGAGGCTGGATCGGATGCCACCGGAGATCAACTTGATGATTTTCAAAATCATACAACCCCGAGACATTCTAGCCTTGAATCTCACCAGCACTACATTCCGCAATTCTTTTCTCGTGCATGAATTCATCATCATCGGCGAATTGGTTGCTTCAATTCGACGTATGCTACCCGATGACTTGCTTCACCTTGCCATGGTCGCCATCTACCTCCGCTTCATGAACGCCAAAGTCGACTATACCGCAAATGACATCAACCCAACGGAGCATTCCGAGCGCCTGATTGATTACGTCGAACGCTCTTTCGATGACCCAGTAACGAGATGGCCGCAACAGCAGCTTCATCCGGTGGACGTGATGGCAATCGGAGAGCTAGTTAACGAAGCCGAGTTGATAGGCGTTGCAAGAGAAGACCGTCTAATGGAAGGCAATGATGTTGACTTTGTGTTTCCGTGGAAGCTTAGAAACCCAACCGCCCTCAGTGTGGCTCACGACAAGCTTCCGATCTTGATCTTCGAGATCTGTTGCCAATGCGTCCTTCGTCATGGCGAGGTTCTTGACACGGCCGAGGAGACGCGGTTGCTCGATAGAGTTGCGCGAGTTGTCCGCGACGGCGTCGCAAAGCTCTGGGGCAGCGATAGACGTATCGAGGCCGTGTGGGCGCAAGATAGTGGCCTGATCATGAGACCGGGGGCTTATCTCCGGTCTCTTGGGAGTTGGCTTTCAGGGCTCTCGCACCTCGTCTCAGGCACGCTGTGCGTAAGGTGGTCGAAGTTCAAGCAATTTGTAATCGACCGTATGCGCTGTGGCCAGAACGTGTCCAATTGTTGAGTGAGTCTTTGCCATTGCCAAGCGTACAAGCTTCCCTCGAGAATCCGGCGGTATTATCATGCTCAGCAGCCCTTATGCAAAGAGGTTTGTACCATGACGGGATATTAGGACGGTTGGATATCCGAGAACGTGACTGGCTCCGAAAACTAAGCCCGAGTTTGAGCATTGATGATTTTGAGAAGATGCCCTTATCAGTAATCGATAAGCTAGCTAAGGTAGGCCTTCTCCAGTCAGCTCAAGTTGTTGCCTGGCGGGTCCCATCACCACTCTATCGCATCACTTGTGTGGGCGAAGGCGGCAGCGGCGATCAAGAGCTTCTCTTCATCAAGGCTCCTGAAGGCCTCAGGGCAGTGGCTTCACTGAAAACTATATGTCAGCACGAAGATTGGACTCGGTTGGATGAATTCTGTTGGATATGGCACAAGCTCTCGGCTGGAATCCGGCCTCTGGTGGGACTTTTGCGAGTGGGACAATATCAGAGCCGACAGCAGTGCCTCCGGTCTTTACGTGGGCTCAGCGCGAGGGCCATGCAGAAAACGCTCCTCGAGCTTCAGTCCTACGACCCCTACCAAGGTTGGTATCCCAATATTTCCTCATTTTCATCCTCTGTCATCATATCGTACGCGCCCAATCAGATCGGAAAGCCTGGGCCATGGAAACCCAAGCCTTTTGTGGAGGAGGTTCGGGATGAGGAAGGATTAAAGGTATTCAGGGCCGTCAGATGGTGATATGGCCGTGCCTGCTTTTTATCAGGGGAAGAGGCAATGTTTAGCTTAACGGTCACATAATCAGTAAAGGAGTGCAGGAAGTCGGTTTATTGGCCAAAAGACTTTCTAAAAAGCACGTTGTGCGAAAGATGGCACGCTTCCCAGCGTACGGCGGCACTGCAGCACTGCGGCTTATCAAGCCGGTCATGGCAGCATTTTCATCGATAGTCTAGCTCCATGGAGGGCCGTTGATAACATATCTTTGGACAGGCATATGAAGAAATCTAAGAATTTTCCGCGGCACAAGCATCCATGGAAGTGGCATTAAAGAGCGGGGGAGAGTAACGGTCACCTCTAACACTGCCTCGGGCGCCGTACCTAGATACACATACTGTTCAACGTTGTCTCAATACTGACAATTTGGTGCCATTGGAATGGTAAAAAGATAAGCCATAGTACAGATGAAAACAGTGTCTAGATTCGAGTTCATCTCATCGGCATGAATCCAGTTGCTGGCTTATCATTCTCATAATCATAGAATGATTGCTCACACAACATTAAGTCGACCCTGTGCTGCTTCATGTAACTTTTGATATCATCCAGAAGCGAATGATCGACCTGGACAAACTTGATCAGAGTCTGACTTTCTGTCTCTTCGTCCTCAGCGTTGTAGAATGGCTCTGTCGCACTGAAAATCAAATTGAGGCCGGCGACCTTGCCCTGGTCTTTCATGTCGTGAGCAAGGATGGTCATTGCTTTCTCCACGGAATCGAAAGATAGGTAAATTCTATGCGATTGGGAGTTAAAGAAGATGCCTTGATCTATGAGGTACAGCTGGCCTTGGTGAAGTCAGCATTTTTATCCGCAAATCATTGGGTTTGGTGCTGTTACCTTTGGTCTTGGCTTTGACCCTTGAATCCGTCGGTGGTGACAAGACTGCGATCTGCTCAATCATAGCCGGTCTTTCCGTATTAGACGTGATGTCAATCACAGTCTTGTTGAAGGGATTAAGATGATCGTTCATAGCCTTCACGAGTACGGAGAGATAAGTGTCTTGCTCGGCGTTTGCAGCCTCATGGCTATGCAGGTCCTCATCCACCGCCTTGTCTGGCCAGCTGAATGAGATGATCTGAGGGTACTCTCTCTTGACAGAAGTCGCGCCTACTGCGCCAGTAGGGACGATAACGATTTGATACGCCTCATCTTTAGTCACTGAAATGGATTTGTTTGGTATGACAATGATCTGCTCTGTGTCCAAGTCAGAAGACCGACCGCGTAAGGACTGCAACATGGAAAAAGAAAGGGTTTAAGATGAACTTGCCAACATGCTTGAGTGGCAACATGAAGATTGCGTCAATCCTAGTAAAGGGGGGTTTAGTGACGCCCCAGTAGTCCTTCGGGCCGCAAAAGCGGATGGAGCCGCTTCGAGGTCCGCCGAGTCCCGACATAACTTCGAATCTGCCATCGCAGGTAAAGGGCGCTTGAAAGCGTACACGCGGGCTCCCGAATGCATAGAGACCACACCCCAGTCCGTGGAATTTGGAAGACCTGACGCCTTGGTAGTACTGCTGTTCCCATGCGCAGCCTGCCTCCCGGCTTTCGGCGCTGGTGGTTCTCCGCTTCTGAATGCCGTCCAGGTTTCCCGCGTCGGCGGGGTCCATCATGCGCTCCAGCTTGCGCCTGGCGGCGGCTTTTTCTTCTGGCGTACGACAGTCGGACAAGGATCCGCGTGCGGACATGATGCCGAATGAGATCTGTCTATAATGGTACGGATAAGCTTTAATCGGTAGCTTATGAAGTCTGGATTTGTGAAAGCGGTGTTGTCTGTTTCGATTGTGAATATCGGGTTGAGGGGAGGGATGCAATCGCGCTCGCATTTTGGGGCGGGGCAAGAGAGAAGGCGGTCAACCCCTGCAAGCATCTTGGGGCGAGGACCAGAAGCTTAAAATCTACCCCTGCATTCTATAGTAACTAATTTGCTGTCATTGAGCTGGTAAGAACACGAATGCTCATGTAAGTGAGAAATCTCATTTCATCAGCGGCATGAATCCAGTCATTGGCTTATCCTTCTTGTAGTCATAGAAGGACTGCTCGCAAAGCATAACCTGGATATCGTGTGCCTTCATATACTCCTTGAGGCCATCCATCAGCGAATAACCAATACCACGGAGCTTCATCATGGTCTTGCCACCACCTTCCTCTTCGTCTTTGTAGAACGGCTCAGTGGCACTGCAGACCAGACTCAGTCCAACAGTCTTCCCCTTGCCGTCGCGGGCTTGTATGAGCATGACGTTCTCCAAGGAATTGAAGGGCAGGAACATCGTCTGCATCTCGGCGGTGAAAAGAATGCCCTCGTTTAAGAAGTGGATGCGTCCTGAGGCCGTCAGTTTGGTAGCCGCATGCCGCAAATCAAGGTGCGCTTACCGTCAACATCGGATTTAGATCTGGCGTCTAATGGTGGCGAGAGAGTTACCTCCTCGCCCACCATCAGTTTCGCATGAGGGTCCTCGCCGAGGTCAATGACCTCCTTGTCGAAAGCCCTCAGCTGGTCGTTTAGAACCTGCTTAAGCACGGTGCTGTAGGTGTCCTTTTCTCCATCTGCCGCTTCCCCGACTGTGCCGCCCAACTCTTTATCCGCTTGCTTTTCAGGCCAAGTGAAGGATATCATCTGCGGATACTCTCTTTTGATGGACGACGATCCCGTGGCGCCAGTCGGTACGATAATGACTTCGTAAGCTTGCTCCTTACTGAAGGTCTTGGACACATTAGGGAGTATGAATACTTGCTCTGTGGCTTGGTGAGAAATAGGAAATGACTAGAGAGGGAACACTGCCTACCGATGTGCTTGTAAGGTATCATGAAGACTGCATCAAATATACCATCCTTATGAATACCCATATAATTCTTGGGACCACAGAGACGAAGCCCGCCACTGCCAGGCCCCTCCGTTCCAGACATGCTCTCAACATGGCCCTTGCAAGTGAACGGTGAGTGGAACGGAACCTCTGGTGTGATGAGCCTACACCACCCGCAGTCCATGCCGGGGAGGTCACTGACGCTGACGCCCTGGTAATATTGATGCTGCCATTCGCGGCCCTCTTCCATGCTGCGTTTGTCCGTCCTTCGCTTCTGGATGCCATCCAAGTTCCCCGCATCGGACGCGTCCCGCTTCCGCTTAGCGGCCTTTCCTCCGCGACCGCCGCGTGATGAAGTGCCGCGCCGAGGCATCGTGAGATTTAGAAGTAGTATGCGAATGCGGCCGAGGTAATTTGATCTCGGTCAATTGCTGTTCAGAGCAAGGTGCGGGTGATGTAGTCTTTGATGTGCTGGAGAAACGGTTCAGGGATCCGCGACAGATGTGGACCCGTTTTGTGGCGCTGGCAAGGAACTAGGGAGGAGACGATCTGCAAGCATCAGGGGATGAGGCGGGAGTTTTAAAGTCTACCCCTGCGTGGTTGGCGCCATTATGATTTGTACCAAGCTGAGGATATTTCCGTTTCCACGAAATATTGTATGTTTCACTACTTTAGTTTGATGTGTTTTAATGTTGTTGTTAACTTGCCGATGCTGTAAGCCACCCCCCTAAGTAACCAACACCCCCTACTAACTGATAGCGGGAAATTAGCGATTTTTTAGCTACTTTGAATAACTTTAAATTGATTAATTTATAGTATATCTCTACAAAAGTTAAAACTAGATATATATAGACTTAAATATTAGATCTACTAACTGTTTAGTATTTTAATCCTTTTTTTAAATACTTCTAAAGTTTTCAAGCCTCTTTTTTTATATTTATAATATCCTATATAATTATAAAATACTTATTTTTATTAACTTTTATTATAGTATATTTTATAAGCTTAGATTACTTAATTTAAAGCTTTAGAGTAATAATCTTTTTATTATTTTATATTTTAGTTATATTAATAAAGTTTAAATACTTTTTAATTTTATTAAATATTAACTTATATATAATATAATTAAAGCTAGTATTATTTATTTTTAAGCCCTATAAGAACTTATCTTTCTCTACGTTTCTTAATTTTATAAAAGTGATTATAATAAAAGCTTAAAGTAGTAGAGGGGTCTTAAGTTTAGTTAAATAAAATAGGGGGGGCTATAAGATATCTATAGTTTCTAATTTATTAAAGAATAAGCTGTTAAAGTATTTCTATTAGTTAATAAGCTATATCTCTAATACTTTAAAGCTTACTTTAATAATTAATAGCTATAAAACTATCTTTTAAGTATAAGAGTAGTAATAGAGAAAGTTCTATTTTTTAATTGTTAACATATGACATTCTTTTATAATAATAATATAAGAATAATAATAACGCTTAACTTACTTTAATATTCTATATAAAATAAACTAATAACACTTAAGGTATAAAACCTTATATAAAAATACTCTATTTATTACAACTTATAACTATACTGTTGATTATGTAATACGTATAGTTACGTAAGCACCTTATGTAGTTAGCAGTTTAGTAGGTTACGTTTCAGATTATCTTTCCCCTCACTTTTCCCTACTAGAGGATGCAACCTGCCAACAACAACAAGAGTAATCACAATGCATCACTTCCTTTATTATTCTCTATACGATTAAATGCCTATAAATGCTTAGGATTA